>QFDX01006501.1:0-12754 GCA_003315875.1 Lactifluus piperatus | reverse complement strand
CCCATGCTTGCTTCCGCCACCTTTGCCTGCATCGCCGAGTCCCACTCGTCACCATAGACCTGTCCATATCCACCCAGATAACTGGATTCCACATGCGCAGGACGTCACAGTTTGCCTCTCCATCTTCCTACCTCCACCCCACGAATTAGCAGAGCCCGTTGGCGTGCCAGAGGGACCGTATGCCATTGCTTCAACCCCGGAATCCGGCAGCCCTGCAGTCGTCCCTCCGCCTCCAGACCTTCCCCACAGCCCCCAGTGCGTATATGCGACCCCTCCACCCCCTCCGGATCTCAGGCCTTCTGTGAGAACTTCTAAATCTTCTTGGAACTGCAAGCACGCGTACGTGCCCACACCTCTGCCACTGGACCTGGGGCCGCTAACCAGGCCCGCGACTATGCCAATGCACCGCTTCAAGTTCCCCCCCTCCACTGCCAGATCTTGGTCCAGCCAGCAATGAGCATACCTATCCACGGCCACAGCATATCGCTAAGATCGCGTCCAATGAGTCCCACACTTCGGCACACCTCTCCGAGTTTGATATTCTTGCGCTGGTCGAATGGCCTCTTGAGCCGGTTAACAATGTCGGTCCCCTACCTGCTGAAGAAGAAGAGCTGAAGTATATCGACGCCTCAACGGCTTATTTTCTGCAACCCTTTCGCGTTGTAATTTTGCAACTTTCAGGTCAAACTCGACTTGCACCTTCCTTTGCTTTACCTCGAGACCACTCGAGTTGAGCTCACATGCCTTCCGCATCAATTGTCACACCTCAATTACGCGTTCAGATAGGCGTTTCTACCAATCTCAATAACTTTTTTTTGACACATCCTCGCGAGTGCTTTTGCAGGAGCATTCTTATTCTTTTCACAATACCTACAAATTGGCCACAAACCTCGCAGTGAACATTGAGATAGACCTTAATTTGGTACTTTTTCGTGTCAAAAGTGACCTGAAACTTTGTATTTTTCTTATCTTAGTGGCCAAAATTCTTAAAATTAGGGGTAAAAATAAATGGCTTCCAAAAATTTTAGAAAGCTTTTGATTTGCAGAAGAAATAAAACGCGGACATCGAGCTTTCACAAAGAGCAGGGGAAAGGGTTTACAAATAGTACCAAATACCGCCAAAAATAATAGGCGGTGCCCACACCCACAAATTGCAAGTCACCTGAGATCGTTCCCTGCGGGATTTCTCACAAACCGACCGATCGTTAGCCCCTTGCAAGTAGCTCCAACGATTCCCACGGCAGACACCTCGCTGAGTTGCGCAAACGGTTTGGCCCGACTTCAACTTACGCCAGAACCTCATAAACACCCTCCACATTGCATATGCTGCCAGCATCTCGGGGTTACAGCGGATCTGGACACCCCTCTCTGGTGAGAAGACTCTGCTATGTCTGACACTCGTCCACTAGGCCAAGCCCCAACACAAATGGTTCCCCATTAGCGCTGGAGGTTGCTACTTCAGGAGATGACTCAATGACGTCGCAGACTCGTCGCAGGCTCCGATTCAGCTGAGTAGTTCCCACGCCCACTGGGGGTTCTACAACGATCAGCGGATCCGTGTTTGCGACGCTGCGACCTCGAGAAGGAATCACTTTCAACTCCCTCCGTCCATCCAGCATGTCCATTCGCTCTGCACCTCCTTCCCGTCCATAGCGTCGCACGCACTACCTCATTTCATCCTTCCACAAATTCTCGTAGTGTCTCGCTTTGCTCAGACTTTGCAAGCACTCCCATGTTATTTACTTCGCGGCCCAGTCATGTGATGGCCTCATCTTCGTCCCCTTCGACTCTACCCCTGCCAGTTGAGCTGGCGGCTTAGATCATTGGCAAGCTGCTATCACACCCAAGTCTGATCACCAAGACTGGTACGGCAAGACATCCTCGATAGCGGCCCTCATGCCACGGACATCTCACAGGAGCTTTACGTGTTCAAAGAGGAGATGGCCATCACAGTTGGGTACCGTATCCTGTTTGTTTATATCGCCAAGGTGCGCAGCGTGAATTTCTCATTTTTTTTTCTTTGGGGGGGGCCTTTCGGTGGTCTAAATATGAGGGGGATGAACCTCCGCTTTCATTAGTTGTGGAGAGTAACAGAATGGATGCTGATCGAAATACGCATGTCCATCAGTGCAGACCATCCGCCTTCCGTACAAGGGGTAGCAGGAGAATCATATTGCTCGCACCAGAAGCGTACCCAACGATGCACGTGATGAACACACAGGACAGTGGAGGACCGCATCGAATCAATCGCCCAAGTGCAGCAAGTCGTCTCTCTCACAGAGGGTCTCTTTAGTAGTGTTTACCATTTCCAAGGTCCGTTGGTCTTGGTCCATTCCCCCTTGTCGCTGATCATACCATACTTTTGCGTGTCATAACAGGAGCGTCGTTGACACCGTGATGAAGAACATATCCGAGGAAAGGACTGAAGAAAAGACTCAGAGGGATGTCCTTGCTTGGGCTGTGTCCGAGTCGAGCATGTCAGTGAGTATGCATGATTACTTCATCCTTCCGAGTCTCACCCATTTCAAATCTTCCTAGTTGTTGATCGTGCAGCGCTGGACAGGAACAAGGTGATCTAACTGATAGATGGTCGTCGCAGTCAAAATACGTAGATTGGAATGAATAATTATATTTCTTCAATATACTTTTTGTCACGAAGAAACGTGAGCTAATCGAGTACTGTCGCGGTGTCGTGAGAATGCGACTTTACTCTTCTCAACGCATGTGGCGGCATTGTGGCCCCCTCTGACGGGGCACTGCACAAGCTGGAGGCAGACCTGATCTTCAAATGAGAGGCCTATAAGGCGCTCGCTAATCGGTACTACACAAGCTTTTGATCTTAGGAATGCGCTGCCTGAAGGTCTGAAGGACCACGGACAGTTGCCAACCATCGGATTTGCTAGGCAGCGACGTCTGTTTTCAGCATTGAGAGTGATAATTATGAACTCCTTGTTGCCTTTATTCCCACTCTTCAGCGTTTCCTGTGGTAGCAGCAAAACGCGAATACTGACCACGTTGAGAACTTGACAAAAAAGTGAGTTAAATATTCTCTATTCTGTCCCTTTTATGGTGAGGACATTTCCCGCTTCAAATGGGGGGAACGAGTGAGACGAGTATGAAAAGTGCGTGGCCCGGGGTATGAGGCAGACAATGAGATGACCCCTTAAAGGCGTCCTCAACGAGAAAGTAGGTACGGGTAGGTATCATATATGATGGCAGCCGGTAGAGGATAAAGACATAGTATGTTTCAAGTATCACGATGACCCTACATCCCTCTCACCCACTTCCACCGAGAATACGGTGTTAAGTGCACAGGGTGGCCCGCTGTCTGTCGTTCATTAACGAATGGGGTAAATGCATCGCGGAGATTACTGTCGTTATATTGAATCTCCTGCAGATTCGGCAACAGTGCCAGGGACTCTTCTCCATCCTCTGAACACAGTGAACGAGAGATTTCCCCAACGAGTTCGTCTTGCACATAAAATGTCTTCACATTGTTGAACGGGCTGAGAAGCTCACGCCACTGCGTTCGATCGACCTCGTTGTGCCACTCTGACGATAGATGGTGGTCCTTGTAGTGGACGAATGCGAGACTCTCCACGACGGAGAGAGCTGGTGAAAGGGTGCGGAGGATCTGAACTGCGGACGCTACCTGCCAATCGAAGTGGTTGCTCCAAATCGATAAATCCAAGGGTGTTCCATATTCTTCTTGACGTGAGGCCGCGAATAACATAGCAAACCTCGCGCGGAAATGGACATTGAAAGTGTCAAAGGTGAGGTTCTCTGCTGTTTGCAGGAACTGCGAGAGTTGAGGAACAGCGAAGGTGAGCTGATTGGAAAACCAGACTTTGAAGGTTCTGAGGACAGGGGCGGTGATCCGTTCGAGAAGGCCCTCCGAGTAGGCGCTGACACCGTGAAAAGCAAACACGCGAAGGTTGGGAAGGGTGACATGAGTCATGCTTGGGATCTCCGATAATTGTCTGATAACGTCCCGGTTCGTAACAGGCCATTGGAATCCAATCTCAAGGATCTCCAGCTGGGGCATGAGCGAAAGCCGTGTGAGTATATAACCTGGCGGGAAGTATCCAGATCGCGGGATATCCACAAGCCAGAGAGAGACAAGGCCCCCGGTGTTGGTGAGTAAAGGAGATCGTATTGGGAAAGCAATGTTCCACAGATGGAGGCGGCGTAGATTGGGTGCTTGAAATGATTCCGGAAGTAGTATCGGGCTTGTCTCATAAGAAGTCACAACAAGGTGTTCGAGAGTTGGAAATTGGTCATCCATGGCTGTGATAAACTTGACCAATTTTGCGTTTGGCATACGAAGGGCGACACGGTGGACACAATCACGGTGCGAGATTGCAAGCAGTATACCCTCTTCATCTTCTGCTGTCATCTCGCGAGCCGGGTTTGTATACAAGATGGTGAGTGGGAGAGGTGGTGAATGTGCCAGCATATCTGCTACAGGCACACCATATGTGCACACAAGATGAAGATCTAGTGTCAATGGCGATGCGAGTATGACACCTCGCCAGCGTCGGGAAACGTGTGCTAGCTTGTACCACCCACGTTGATCTTCCCAACAATCAGTCCCATCGCCGTTCCAGTCATAATATTCGACCCGAAGGTCTGGTAGATAGAGATGGAAAATATTGAGAAGTATATCATTGTTGATGATACAGATAGGTGAGTGTCGTCTATTGCTAATGGGTTCTATGGAATCCTAATTGGTGCATTGGACGAGGAATACGGAGCATTAGGACTCACTGGGGGGAAAACCATTGGTGGTGGACAAATAACGGGGCATATCAATGAGGTGAGTGATAGTAACGGCGAGGATATGGTCAATAGTCTTAGGTGTTCTATATCAAGGGACAGCGTAGCAACGCGTGGCACAGAACAGTGCCTAAACGTGGAAGCAGCGAGGCTGACTGCCAGTCGATGAGCGCTGAGCTCCAACATGCTGTACATACCCTGCGCCCCATCCCACTCACAACCGGTGCGTTGACTCTCACTCTGGTAGTTGGCACATCTTACTATGGTAG
The DNA here is from genome assembly GCA_003315875.1 of Lactifluus piperatus. Classification (NCBI taxonomy): domain Eukaryota; kingdom Fungi; phylum Basidiomycota; class Agaricomycetes; order Russulales; family Russulaceae; genus Lactifluus; species Lactifluus piperatus. The sequence continues at coordinate 7,709 of QFDX01006501.1, read as the reverse complement.
ATGCGAGCGCGATGCTGCGCTTGCACGCCGCGCATCTCTACTAGCACGGATGCTGTTGATCGCACACTGCATCCGCGTAGAGGCCTTTTGTGTTGCGGTCGTAAGTTATGTCATACGTCCTCGACGGCGCTGACAGCCTCGATAGCCATCCCTCTCGCCCACCCTGGTCAGGCTTCTGCAGGACCCGCTGAGCATGGTCATGCCCCTGTGCCTCCCATGGGCGTTATCGTCGACTCGGACTCGGAGTAGAGGGATTATGCTAATACGTCTATCACCTGAGTGGAAGAAGCAACCGGCTTCCCTCATGATTACGTTCTATCTTATATAACTAGTAGTTTCACACTGTTCTGAATTAATTAATAGGGTGTTGAGATTGAGGACGCGAATGCGACTTGGGCGGCGCGCGTCTCGCTGTGCGCAGCAGCCCGCATTGTCCATATGCTTCGTCGCGCTCGCAAATATCAAAGCTCCTCAACAAACTCCAAGACTCGTTTACCAACCTTTGTATGTGCCCATAATCCACTCGTCCATGTCCGTCCGTCTTTTGGCTCAACTTAACCCCTCCCCTTCCTTCTTGCTCCTTACGCAATGGGTAGCACCCTGCAGGTGGGGAAGTCAGATATGCCCCAGTTAGCTGTTGTAAGAAAGTCCTCGCAACACCACCTTTTGAGAATACCCTTTTTGAAGGTCGGCAGTCAATCCGCGGGCAAATCTAGCGTGCTTGAAAAGTGATGTCGACTTCTTGCTTTCTTTATTCCCACTCTCGCCGACATCATCTATTCACACGTTTGCTAGCATCGTCGAGCGTCACTTCCTCCCGCGCGGCCAGGGTATCGAGACGCGCCACTCGCTTGTTCCCCAGCTGATCCACACCCCTGGTGGCGACGAGTGGGGCCAATTCCTCCACCTCGGAAACGCTTAATCTACTTCGCCGAGATCGAACAGGAGAGGTTCCGTGTCGTGGGCCAGAACAAGGGCGTGTCCAGGCTGCCGATCCACCCGAGGATATACGGCTCTAAAGTGTTCGACCTCACCTTGGTCGGTCTTCCTGGACTTATCAAGGTGCGTTTGTTTACTCAAATCTGGTTGCTTGGTGAACTGGCAGGAAGCAGACCTGCGTTGTACATAGATCCGTAGATCCCTGCAAGCGACCAAACTGGGGATATCGAAAGGCATATAGGCGCTCTCGTCTCGAATACACCTCAAAGCCCAACTGGTGCGTCACTCGTGTACTCCTTAAATTCTTCGCCTTCTCACCTTCTACCCACACAACGCCAGCGTTATCTTTTCCCTCTCCGCCGCAAATGTCGACCTCGCCAACTCCAAATTGCTCAATCTCGTGCGGTCCGTAGACCCCCAGGGGAGGTGGACAATCGGGATGCTGACGAAGCTGGACTTGATGGATGTGGGCAAGCACGCGCTCGACATACTCACGGTGTATCCGCTGAAGCTGGGCTTCATCGGCGTCGTGAACCGCTCACAGCGGGACATCGACTCAGACAAAAATATGGCGGACTCGCTCGAGTGCGATGCGGAGTTCTTTGAGGACATATGCAGTATCGGAATATCGTGCGCAAGAACGGGACAAAGCACCACTCCAAGACGCTCAACGTCGTTCGTGCCTCTCCTTTTTCTCTTCAGAGTCGTGCAGGAACGGAGAATTGTATTTTTTATTTAGGTGCTCATGAATTATATACGTCATAAAGTACCTGAGATGAAAGCGCTCTTAACACGCTTATGTGTCAAGCGCACCAAGGGCTCTACTCGTTCGGTGATAAGGCCGTCTATGGTGACACCAACCAAGTTCGCCCTTCGTCTAGACCCTTCCCCCTTTCTAACCATACGTCACGCCATCACAGCAGGGTGTACTCGTCCTCTGGCTGATGACGCAATTCGCTCACGACTTTGTTACGTTTATCGCGGGTATGAATGTCGATATCTCAACAAAAGAACTACCAGGCGGCGCGCGGATCTGCTACATCTTCAATGGGGTCTTTTGCCATTCCCTCGCGAGCATCTGAACACAGTTCCTTGAAACTCAAGATGTCCGTCCCGCCATCCGCAACTCAACTGGTCCCCCGCCGAGCTTTTTCTTGCCCGAGGTCGTCGTGATCGATCTGCTAATCAAGCCACAAATTAAACACTTGCCAGTGGAGGCATTTAATTTTCGGTGTGTTGAGCTCGTCTACGAAGAGCTGGTCAAGATCTGCCGTAATTGCACGAGCACAGCACATGCCAGCATCACCCGGTGCTGCTTTCGGCGGGAACAGTTGGACTGACTCACGTGCCTCAGCAACTAGGAAAAGTGCCGTCATTGACGGCAGAGACTTGGCTTGCAAAAGGATATATTTGTACAGATTTTGAACAGGCAATGGTTATTTTTTTCGGCCATCACCCAATTATTGCAAGCAAGAGTTGCACCATCAAATGATTCATTATCGTACAGTACAATACAGAAAGAGATCAGAGTGAAGAATCAGTATGGGCCACACTCCCTGGAGCGTGGCCGAAAGAGCCACTACGTCTGTTCTTTAAACGACGTGATGATTTGACCGTGTACTCTGACTCTGACCAGACCATCGAATCTGCATCCGATCCTTCTGATGACTTGCGCGACGAACAGCCCCAGTTCCGCGTCGCTGTTGTCGTCCCCAGCTGACGCGGCAGTTCAGCTCGCTGGCCATGACTAGATGACTCCTGGATGCCCCGACCTCCACTGCTGTACATTTTTTTTACCCCTCCTGCATACGTTGGGGGTTTCGGTGTGCTGATAGGTGGCCTAAGGCATAAAGAAGAAAATCGCTAGATGTCCTAGGCCGACTGGGTGGCTGTTGAATGCCAAGCGGGATAACGCCCCCAAAGCCGGAGAAGAAGCCTGGTCACGATGGTTGTAGGCAGGGGGAGAGGTGGTAGCATCATTTGAAATTGATTGTTTTGTTGCAGGAACTGCTGAGAAAATTGTTGTGGATGTGACATAGAAGAGGTCGATGAAGGCCTGTTGAAAAAGTTCGGAGTGTTATACATGCCTTGTTGCTGTGCAAGAACATGCAGGATCAGTTCTGTACCTGTGCCTCCATTCGGTACTTGGGTGGCGAGAGATCCAACACCTAGGGCTTGGAAGCGTTGTTGCTTGACGGTGTTCAAAAGCACAGGTGGGGATAGTGGGGCATACGAGATGAGATCGGTTTTATAAGGTGAAATGTGACGGGTTGCCTGAGCATCATACAATTCGACACAGGAGTTGTCGTCCCCCTCGACAGGTGTTACGGTCACTGCAGCCAGCTCTCCCTCACGTAGCCAATCCTCTGGGCCACTCCAGGTAAAGTAAACTTCTTTGCTCTTTGTCGACGTGCTTTCCCTTGCCACAAGGTCGCCCGCATTCTCCAGGATCGAGTCACGATCCTCACCGTCAATTTGCGCATGGTCCATTAACTCTTCGGCCATCCAGAAGCCGTTGCCTTCGATTTGTTTGGTTACAGCATTCGCGGAACCAAGGGGTCTTGCCTTGGGCTTGATTTGCGTAGAGCTCGAGGTTGACTGCCAGTGTGCGGCTGGTGCTGTCGTGTTTTCTGTTTGCTTGGGGGTGCGCGCATGTTCCCCCCCTGATTCTGCTGTCCCTGCATGCGAGGATTCTTCAAGCGTTCGGCCTCCTGGAAAATGTGATTGATGAGGGTGTCCGTGTCGATGACGATCGTTGAGCCGTCGTGGGTAATGCGAGCAGCCGACGGTAACTGGGAGGCAGACATGGAAAGCTCGTCTGGGAGGCCGTGCAAGACTGTGTGCTGGTACTCCTTGCTCGTCATGCGCACTACAGCGGCTGCCAGTTCTTCACGTTTGTAGCAGAGGCCGGTGAGGAAGCCACTGACATCGCCTCAGTTGGGGCAGGGCATACACGTTCTTGGCTGTGAGTTCCTCGTTGATGCATGCCCATCGCTATTGCACCGCCATGTATTGGTTCAGGTGCAGGACAGTCGTATCGTGGAGGCATTGAGAGAGAGAAGGTAATGAGCGACTTGGCCCTCATAGTGGGATTCGACGAGACACACGAGGATCTATGTGGAAGTTGGACAGGTGCAGCACCTTGAGTCGCTTCCCTTTTGGTTGCTTTGGCAGTGGTAATGGATTGGGCTTTGGCTTGGCAAACCAACCTGTGAGGTTCAACAGAGGTGTGGGCGAGAGCGTACACGAGCCCGCAACCAAGTTAACATATCAACTAGAAGCGAAAGGATGAAACGTCGGGGCTGGGCTGCTGGCATAGGTGTATGCGTACCTGCCCGTCGTATCCCGCCATATCCGCATTTGCAATCTTGAGGGTCACCTGCGAGCAAAGATGGTGTGAACAATGCGTCAGGAAATGACAGAGTGGAGAGGACGGACCTGGGGTATATTCGGAGGGTTGGTGAGCTCAAATGGGTAGACTTTGTGCTACAAAGCGCGTGTCAGGGAGTTCAATGGTTCACAAAAAGTATACACACGAGAACCAGATCAGAAATGACGGGCTGGGGCTGAGCTGACGTGGTAGTTGTGTCATTGTAATAAGACCATTACCAGGAGGTCGGAAAAGCAGCTGGTGCGGTGAAGGAAGGCGGCCCCCAGGACAAGGCGAAAGCTGCCATGATGCTCCGCGCGTCGGACTTGCTTAGACGCACCGGAAATGCACAGGGGTGGAGACACTGCTTCTTCATTGAACGCCACACCAAGTGGAATATGTGAATGTGTGAATAACAGGTCCACACCCACAAATTGCAAGTCACCCTGAGATCGTCCCCTGTGGGATTGTCACAAACCGACCGATCGTGCTTGCAAGAGCTCCAACGATTCCCACGGCAGACACCTCGCAGAGTTGCGCAAACGGTTTGGCCCGACTTCAGCTTACGCCCAGCGCCTCATCAACACCCACCACCTTGCATATGCTGCCAGCATCTCGGGGTTACAGCGGATCTGGACACCCCTTTCTCGTGAGAAGGCTCTGCTATGTCTGACACTCGTCCACTAGGACAAGCCCCTGGTTCCCCATTAGCGCTGGAGGTTGCTACTTCAGGCCTTCAGGACTCGGAGATGACGTCGCAGGTTCTGATTCAGCTGAGAAGTTCCCACGCCCACTGCGGGTTCCAAGTTACAACGATCAGCGGATCCGTGTTTGCGACGCTGCAACCTCGAGAAGAAATCGCCTTCAACTCCCTCCCGTTCATCTGGCATATCCATTCGCTCTGCACTTCCTTCTCTTCCATAGCGTTGCGCGCACGACCTCATGTGGTCCTTCCGCAAATTCTCTCAGCGTACGTGTCTCGTTTTGCTCAGACTTTGCAAGCACTAGTACTCCCATGTTGTTTACTTCGCGGCCTCACTCTTTAGTCATGTGATGGCCTCATCTTCGTCCCCTTCGAATCTACCCCTGCCAGTTCAGCACACGGCTGAGATCATTGACAAGCTGCCATCGCACCCAAGCCTGATCACCAAAACTGGTACGGCAGGCCATCCTTGGTAGCGGCCTTCATGCCACGCACATCTCACAGGAGCTTTACGTGTTTAAAGAGGAGATGGCCATCACAGTTGGGCACCTTATCCTGTTTATTTATATAGCCAATGGTGCGCGGTGTGAATGACTCATTTTATTTTTTCTTTGGGGGGCAATTCCGGTGGTCTAAATGTAAGCGTGATGACCCTCCACTTTCATCAGTTGTGGAGAGTAACAGAATGGATGCTGATCGAAATACGCATGTCCATCAGTGCAGACCATCCGCCTTCCGTACAAGGTGTAGCAGCAGAACCACATTGCTCACACCAGAAGCGCACCCAACGGCGCACGTGATGAACACACAGGGGTGTGGAGGACCGCATCGATTCAGTCGCCCAAGTGCAGCAAGTCGTCTCTCTCACAGAGGGTCTCTTTACCATTTCCAAGGTCTGGTCTTGGTCCATTCCCCCTTGTGGCTGATCATACCATACCTTTGTGTGTCATACTGCGCAGCTCGTCGGACGGGTTTGTACGGCGCCAGCGTGTCGGGCTCGCCACTGAGGCCTGAGGTCAAGGCGGTGCTGCCATGCTGGGTACGCTTCGAACAGCAAGAGAAGAACGAGCAGGCTAGACTTGACAGGAGCATCGTTGACAACGTGATGAAGCGAGGAAAAGACTCAAGAAAAGACTCGGATGGATGTCCTTGCTTGGGCTGTGTCCGAGTAGAGCATGAGTTCTTTACCCTTCTCACCCATCTCAAATCTTCCTAGTTGTTGACAATGAATGATCGTGCAGCGCTGGTCAGGAACAAGGTGATCTAACTGATAGTTATCGATAGATGGTCGTCGCAGTCAAAATACGTAGATTGAAATGAATAATTTTATTTCTTCAATATAATTTTTGTCACGAAGAAACGTGAACTAATCGAGTACTGGGTATCGTGAGAATGCGACCTTACTCTTATCAACGCATGTGTTCCACTCTGACGGGGCACTGCACAAGCTGGAGGCAGACCTGATAGGCCTGATCTTTAAATGCGAGGCCTACAAGGCGCTCGCTAATCGGTACTACACAAGCTTTTGATCTTGTGAATGCGCTGCTTGAAGGCTTGAAGGACCACGGACTGTTGCCGACCATCTGATTTGCTAGGCAGCGACGTCTGTTTTCAGCATTGAGAGTGATAATTGTGAACTCCTTGTTGCCTTTATTCCCACTCTTCAGCATTTCCTGTGGTAGCAGCAAAACGCGAATATTTACCACGTTGAGAACTTGACAAAAACGGGTGTTAAATATTCTCTATTCTATGTCTTTTATGGTGAGGACATTTCCCGCTTCAAATAGGGGGAACGAGTGAGACGAGTGTGAAAAGCGCGTGGGTATGAGGCACACAATGAAATGACTCCTTAAAGGCGTCCTCGACGTGAAAGTAGGTACGGGTAGGTATCATACATGATAGGAGCTGGTAGAGGATAAAGACGTACTATGTTTCAAGTATCACAATGACCCTACATCCCTCTCACTCACTGTCATCGTCATCAAGACTTGGGAGTGGTGTGAAGCGCACAGGGTGGCCCGCTGTCTGTCGTTCATTAACGAATGGGGTAAATGCATCGCGGAGATTACTTCCACGATAAGGATAATACTGAATCTCCTGCAGATTCGGCAACAGTGCCAGAGACTCTTCTCCATCCTCTGAACACAGTGAACGAGAGAGTTCCCCGACGAATTGGTGTTCCACACTAAGTGTCAGTGTCTTCACGTTGTTGAACGGGCTGAGAAGCTCACGCCACTGCGTTCGATCGACCTCGTTGTGCCACTCTGGTGATGAATTGTGCTCGTTGCAGACGAGTTCGAGACTCTCCACGACGGAGAGTGTTGGTGAAAGGGCGCGGAGGATCTGAACTGCGGACGCTACCTGCCAATCGAAGTGCTTGCTCTGAATATATAAAGCCAAGGGTCTCGTAACTTCTTGATTTGGGCCCGCAGATAAAATAGCAAAACCCGTGTAGAAAGAGAGGTCGAAAGTGTCAAATGTGAGGTTCTCTGCTGTTTGCAGGAACTGCGAGAGTTGGGGAACAGCGAAGGTGAGCTGATTGGGAAACGAGACATTGAGGGATGTGAAGACAGGGGCGGTGATCCGTTGAAGAAGGCCCTCCAAGTAGGCGCTGACACCGTGAAAAATAAACACGCGAAGGTTGGGAAGGGTGACATGAGTCATGGTCGGGTTCTCCGATAATTGTCTGATAACATC
>QFDX01006499.1:0-22776 GCA_003315875.1 Lactifluus piperatus | reverse complement strand
CCGTATCGATGTCGTTGTTGGGTTCCTCCATGTCTTGACGTAGATCATAATTTGATGGCTTTAAAAGTTATTTGTGACGACAGGCGATCGAGAGGGACCAATGGCAGTCCCGGCCTGCGGCCCGGCTACCCAACACCTCACACGTGTGTTTTAAAGCGCTAAGTTCTAGCAGTGCAAGTAGTCGATCAAATACAGCTGTGGTATGGTGAGATATCCAGAATGTGATCTGCATATGAACATCGAGCTCGACACTATCTCAGACAGCCTCACGATGATGCTGCTTCTTGTGGCTAATGTGGGGCATTCTTAATTGCGATAACCAACTATGGGCAATCAAACAGCTAGGGTGGATAAGCACGCATGGTTCCCAAACCTTCATCTAGCGAACACAGGGTAACCGTAATCTATGTGAAAACTCCTAAGGGCACGTGTTGCAGATATCTTCCCCTGGGATGGCGCAACAAATAATTGATGCATCCTTAGCAGAAATGCGTAATAGTCCCTAACCGACAATAGATAAGCAGGCACTCCGGGGAGGAATGGAAGCACTGGTGAAAGAAAAGAAAAAAAAAAGTCCAATCACAGACATTCGAGGAGACGGCCGAGCTGAACAAGCATCTCTCGTACGGCGCAACACGCTTGTAGGGTCTCGAGCTCCATAAGAGCAGGGAGTAGCTCATCGAATGCTTACGCAAGACGGTAAGGAGTCATAGTGCTGGTGGTGATGGCCAGCGCATGCGATCACTCGCTGGACTTGAAAGTATGATGAGTATTGGTCACGGCATGCCGTACGTCATGCAGGGTGGCGACATCGAAACTTAATGGCAGCTCGTGGTTTGTGAGCATGCAACGACACTGAAGGGTCTGCACATCAACAGCGGGAACTTTGGTGGCACGAAGATGTGCAATCTAGTGGCTGGACTTGTCACGGAGAATATGAGAGAAGGGCACGAGCAGAATGTGTCGAATTTGGGTGGGCATGCAACCCGCACTGTTCACGAGATTGGTTCACATCTGTAGAGATGTGGGGCGCCAATGGAGAAAGGGATCCCATGTTACTCACAGACCCGTTCATACCACCATCGCAAAAATCCCTGATAAACACCTTCGTCATCACCACTTGCTTTAAAAGCCAACGTGAATTTGAATGTGTCGCACGCCAAGTTGAACTGGCCTGGAAGACGGGGCCGAGATTCACACCTTGTTGATAAGGTTTGGCTTTGACGAATGGAGGCTTGTAATTGTTTAGGAAGTTATCCAGCATGTAAAGGTGACATAAGAGAGTGCGCGCGCTCGCCCGGAAACGGTGCGCGATAAGTGCTTAGTAATATTGAGCCATTTCAAGGCACGACCCTAGACCCTCATTGCTGCATGTTCTCAACGAGTCGCGGATCTAAGTTAGAAGAGCAAACAACGTCGTCTTACATTTCATCGATTTCATCTCTCACTCTCTCAAACTTTGATGTCTCAACCCCATCACGAAGCCATCGGTGTACAAGGTATATCCGGTGAAGAGAGGATAGACACCGGTATGTTATGCTCCACTCAACTTCATCTCTTTTAACTTTATTTTTGTCGGGTGAACAGGTCCCGGTGCCAACCCCGGTATTCCTCAGTCAGCACAAAATCAAACATCCCTGCGACAATCCAACTTTTCTGATGGATCAGGGCCTATTTTCAACATGTATGTCAAGATGGCAGAGGAAGAAGACAATAAAGTGGCCGATCGCTGGCAAAAGGACGCAGATGGCATCCTTATTTTCGTGCGTACTCATATCGATTTCCACATCATTTCGCTTCCATCAACTTGAACGCTCTAGACTGGTTTATTCTCTGCTGCTGTCGCTGCACTGGTTGCGGTATCCATCCAAGACTTGAGGCCTAATCCTCAGGACACCTCTGCATTCTATCTGGCGAACATCTTTCAACTCCTTGCTGACCCTAATGTATCTCGCGCATCGATTCTTGCCGCATCAACTAAGCCACCGCCATTCTCTCCGCCGACATACGCGATCTGGGTGAACTCACTGTGGCTGTTGAGTTTAGTTATGAGTCTTACATGTGCTCTTCTGGCGACATTGTTGCAGCAGTGGGCACGTCGATATGCGGCAATCACACAGCCACCACGATACAGTCCACACAAGCGAGCTCGGATCCGCACATTTTTTGCTGATGGAGTTAACAAATTTCATCTTCCTTGGGCAGTTGAAGCATTGCCGGCCTTGCTACACGTTTCGCTTTTCCTGTTCTTTTTCGGTCTCCTCGTTTTTTTATTCAACATTGATCACACAGTCTTCACTGTTGTGGTTTGGTGGGTAGGGCTCGCAATAGGTGTATATGTATGTATAACGTTGATGCCGATCTTCCACTACGACAGTCCCTACTACGCGCCGCTTTCTTTGTCTACCTGGTTCATTTATACTGGCATGTTGTATGGAGTCCTCCGCATTCTCGAGTTCATCACGAGACTTTTTCCGTTTTCCGTTGCAGTCTGGAGTTTCTTTTATGGCTTGGCAAATACTTATCACGACCGACTCTCGGGGGGTATGTTGAAGGCAGCGCAAGAAAGTGCTTCGAAGTTGTCAGCCAAGATCGATCGTCGTGTCCTGGAATTAACATTTGACGCGTTGGACGAGGACCATGAAGTTTTACAGTTTTTCGAAGGGATCCCTAGCTTTTGTAGCTCAAACGTGGTTAACGAGCCCAGAAGAGTCCTGGCCGAACTGGATCATTGGCGTTTGTCTGAGGCTTTCGGTGGATTCTTGAAGCGTACTTTCTCATCTAGTTTGCTCTCCGACACAGTCAAAGAAGGGCGTGCCATGGTATGCATGCAAGCCGTCAATTCAATAGACCATCCATTTCCATCATGGGACTTCCTGTGTGATATTTTCGAGCCAGACATGGATGGAGCGTTACAGTCCATTCAAGTGGGGCATTCAATGAAAAGCCGATGCCGTAGTAGCGATGGAGTTACTGCTTTATATGCACAAGCGATTGTTGCTGGCATCATTGCAAGGGTACAAGAACGGGATCACCGTTGGGAGGCGCTCGTAATGGACCAGTTGGAGATACGGGAAGATGTGCTCCGAGAATACCTCGCACATGGGGACAGCGTGTTACTTGCCAACTGGATTCACATCAATCGTCGATTGTATACCTTCGCTCGCGTGCATGGGTCTCTGTCTTGCCAACCGTCGATAATTCAAGCAACGATTTCCAAATTCGACATTCAAACTATTCTTCCGAGGCTACAGCATGACTTCTGCACTTTTTGGAACGAGATCGTTCTCAAATCTCGCAACAGCAATTACTCATGGTGGTTTGCTGAATATATTCTCGGACCCCTTCGGCATCCCTATATCGCTTTACATGAACACACCGATGCTGCCCCGACCGCCTTCGACGCTTCCACCGACGATGATCACCCCACCCTGCGGGAAGCATCCTCATACCCATTGTGCAACGTCCCAGGTCATCATCCCCATATACATGAGGCAACCGATGGCGCAACAACGGAGACCACCGTCCTCCCATCTCACCCACAAGCCAACTCCGATTGAGACCCTCTTCCCGCCACGGCAGGGTCGACACTCACTATCACCCACTCTTCGCTCCCACCATCTAGCAATGTCGCCGATCTCCAAAACGACGCAGATGTCAGTGCTGTCCCTGGCATTCCATTATTATATCCCTCGACTCCAGCCCCCACCAACACCGTTTCTGTACGAGCCCACATCCGCCCTTAACTTCTCCCGCATCCTGGACTGGCCAAGTGACTCCTGGTCTCAAACTCGTTTCCTTCACCTCACCAATAGCTATTCCTTTCACGGAGCTACCTGAAGACGACCTCCGTTTTTATCACCAAACATTCACCATATGATCCATCACAATACCCAAATTCTTGGCCCCCCTATAATACCGTGGAGGGCCCCGCACCACCTACCCCAGCAAGCGATATCAGTCCTTGACATAGCCACAGAACTTTCCCTCCACTCTCTTGATACGATATCCTCCTCCCATGGTATTGGTCATCCACTGTAACAGATGAAAACGTCCTGCACCCTCCGCCAGTGGAACAAACAATCGTAGGTTTTCAGAATGGCATGGTGCTACCGGGTATTTGTAAGTCCTCTGGTCCCTGAGATGTGCATCAAGGGCTCAGTGTGATTATAGATAATGAAAACGAATTTGGTTCTAGGTGTGACCAAGTCGACGTCCGTAGCAGCACAATAGTACATAAGCGACTGCTTTTTCTTCCGAGTTGGAACCGGACCAGCGATCGCATCAACTTGCGCCATCGTCCTCAATTGGGGAACATCTTCCATTGCAACACCCTCAGTCGTCCCCATCCCCATCCCCATCTTCATCTTCTTTTTCTATACTCCAGGCTCGAAAGGGTCGATCCATTCAGAATTGTGCCTGCTCGGGACTCTTCCGCGCTGTCTGCTGTCTGCCTCCTCTTCCGCTACCCTTACCGGAGTCGCACCATTCTCCATCTCCCGTAAGCGCTTCTTTCCACCCTCTAGCTTCTGCAAGAGACGCGTCTGTGCGACTGCAGGCGTCTCCGGGAGCGGTCCGCCAACACCCAACCTAGCAACCACCCAGAAAAGAAAAGAAAAAGTTAGGCTCGAATAAACATCCCGCACTGCGTTAGGTTGAATAAGACACTCACCGTGGAGGCCGACGTAAGAGAGCCCGCAGTTCTGCCTCTGCCTCCGCTGTTCGCGAGGACGACTGAGTCAAGGACGCCGATGTTGGTGTTTGTAGCCAGGACGCGACGAGATTTTGCGCATAGGCCATAGAGAGGTCGATCTGTGCTTGCAGTGTCTTCGTATCGATGTCGTTGTTGGGTTCCTCTGTGTCTTGACGTAGATCATAATTTGATGGCTTTAAAAGTTATTTGTGACGACAGGCGATCGAGAGGACCACTGGCAGTCCCGGCCTGCGGCCCGGCTACCCAACACCTCACACGTGCGTTTTAAAGCGCTAAGTTCTAGTATGTGCAAGTAGTAGTCGATAATCGATCAAATACAGCTTGGTATGGTGGGGTTATCCAGAATGTGATATGCATATGAACATCGAGCTCGACACTATCTCAGACGGCTTCACGATGGTGCTGCTTCTTGTGGCTAATGTGGGGCATTCTTAATTGCAATAACCAATTGGTAATCAAACAGCTAGGGTGGATAAGCACGCATGGTTCCCAAACCTTCATCTAGCGAACACAGGGTAACCGTAATCTATGTGAAAACTCCTAAGGGCACGTGTTGCAGATATCTTCCCCTGGGAGGGCGCAACAAATAATTGATGCATCCTTAGCAGAAATGCGTAATAGTCCCTAACCGACAATAGATAAGCAGGCACTCCGGGGAGGAATGGAAGCACTGGTGAAAGAAAAGAAAAAAAAAGTCCAATCACAGACATTCGAGGAGACGGCCGAGCTGAACAAGCATCTCTCGTACCGCGCAACACGCTTGTAAGGTCTCGAGCTCCATAAGAGCAGGGAGTTGCTCATCGAATGCTTACGCAAGACGATAAGGAGTCACAGTGATGGTGATGGTGATGATAGCCAGCGCACGCGATCACTCGCTGGACTTGAAAGTATGATGAGTATTGGCCACGGCATGCCGTACGTCATGCAGGGTGGCGACATCGAAACTTAATGGCAGCTCGTGGTTTGTGAGCATGCAACGACACTGAAGGGTCTGCACATCAACAGCGGGAATTTTGGTGGCACGAAAATGTGCAATCTAGTGGCTGGACTTGTCATGGAGAATATGAGAGAAGGGCACGAGCAGAATGTGTCAAATTTGAGTGGGGCATGCAACCCGCACTGTTCACGAGATTGGATCATATCTGTAGAGACGTGGGGCGCCAATGGAGAAAGGGATCCCATGTTACTCACAGACCCGTTCAACCACCATCGCAAAAACCCCTGGTAGACACCTTCATCATCGGCACTTGCTTTAAAAGCCAACGTGAACTTGAATGTGTCGCACGCGAACTGGCCTGGAAGACGGGCTGAGATCCATCACTTGTTGATAAGGTTTGGCTTTGACGAATGGAGGCTTGTAATCGTTGAGGAAGATATCCAGCATGTAAAGGTGACATAAGAGAAGAGTGCTCGCGCCGACGCGCTCGCTTGGAAACGAAACGGTGCGCGATAAGTGCTTAGTAATATATGGGCCGTTCAACGAGTTGCGGATCTTCTAACTGAGAGCAAACAACGTCGTCTTACATTTCATCTCTCACTCTCTCAAACTTCGATGTCTCAACTCCATCACGAAACCATCGGTGTACAGGGTATATCCGGTGAAGAGAGGATAGACACCGGTATGTCATTCTCCACTCAACTTCATCTCTTTTAACTTTATTTTTGTCTGGTGTACAGGTCCCGGTGTCAACCCCGGTATCTCTCAGTCACAACAAAATCAAACATCCCTGGGCCAGTCCAACTTTTCTGATGGATCAGGGCCTATTTTCAACATGTATGTCAAGATGGCAGAGGAAGAAGACAATAAAGCGGCCGATCGCTGGCAAAAGGACGCGGATGGCATCCTTATTTTCGTGCGTACTCGTATCGATTTCCACATCATTTCGCTTCCACCAACTTGAACGCTCTAGACTGGTTTATTCTCTGCTGCTGTCGCTGCACTGGTTGCGGTATCCATCCAAGACTTGAGGCCTAATCCTCAGGACACATCTGCATTCTATCTGGCGAACATCTTTCAACTCCTTGCTGACCCTAATGTATCTCGCGCATCGATTCTTGCCGCATCAACTGAACCACCGCCATTCTCTCCGCCGATATACGCGATCTGGGTGAACTCACTGTGGCTGTTGAGTTTAGTTATGAGTCTTACATGTGCTCTTCTGGCGACATTGTTGCAGCAGTGGGCACGTCGATATGCGACAATCACACAGCCACCACGATACAGTCCACACAAGCGAGCTCGGATCCGCACATTCTTTGCTGATGGGGTTGACAAGTTTCATCTTCCTTGGGCAGTTGAAGCATTGCCGGCCTTGCTACATATTTCGCTTTTCCTGTTCTTTTTCGGTCTCCTCGTTTTTTTATTCAACATTGATCACACAGTCTTCACTGTTGTGGTTTGGTGGGTAGGACTCGCAATAGGTGTATATGTATGTATAACGTTGATGCCGATCTTCCACTATGACAGTCCCTACTACGCGCCGCTTTCTTTGTCTGCCTGGTTCATTTATACTGGCATGTTGTATGGAGTCTTCCGCATTCTCGCGTACATCACGTATTTTTCTCGTTCTCTGTTTTCCATTGCAGTCCGGCGTTTCTTTTATGACTTGGCAGATATTTATCACGACCGACTCTCGGGGGGTATGTTGAAGGCAGCGCAAGAAAGTGCTTCGAGGTTGTCAGCAAAGATCGATCGTCGTGTCCTGGGATCCACATTTGACGCGTTGGACGAGGACCATGAACTTCTACAGTTTTTCGAAGGGATCCCTAGCTTTTGTAGCTCAAACGCGGTCAACGAGCCCAGAAGAGTCCTGGCCGAACTGGAAGATTGGCGTCTGTCTGCGGCTTTCAGTGGATTCTTGAAGCGTACTTTCTCATCTAGTTTGCTCTCCGACACAGTCAAAGATGGGCGTGTCATGGTCTGCATGCAAGCCGTCGATTCAATAGATCATCCACTTCTATCAAAGTGCTTCCTGTATGACATCTTCCAGCCAGACATGGGTGGAGCGTTACAGTCCATTCAAGTGAGGCATTCAATGAAGAGCCGCTGCCGTAGTAGCGATGGAGGGATTGCTTTATGTGCACAAACGATTGTTGCTAGCATCATTGCAAGGGTACAAGAACGGAATCACCGTTGGGAGGCGCTCGTAATGGACCAGTTGGAGATACGGGAAGATGTGCTCCGAGAATACCTCGCACATGGGGACAGCGTGTTACTTGCCAACTGGATTCACATCAATCGTCGATTGTATAACTTCGTTCACGTGCATCGGTATATACCTTACGAACTGCCGATAATTCAAGCAACGATTTCCAAATTCGACACTCAAACTACTCTTCCAGGGCTACAACATGACTTCTGCACTTTGTGGAACGAGATCGTTCTCGAAGCTCGCATCAGTGACGGGTGGCCGTGGCTTACTGGAGATGTCCTCAGACACCTTCGGCATTTCTATATTGCTTTACATGAACGTACTGACGCTGCCCCGACCACCTTCGATGCTTCTACCGACGATGATGACCCGAATCTGCGCGACCCATCCTCGTATCCATTGTGCAATATCCCAGGTCATAACCCCCACCTCAACGATGTCGCCACAATGGCAGAGAACGCACATGGTGCTTCCACCAACTCCTTACCCACTGTCCTCTCTCCTGATACCAATCAGAACACGATCACTCCTTCCACAGCGCCTGACGTGTCATCCTTCTCCTCATTGACACCAGATAATACCCGCATACATCCTGCAGAAGAGTCATCGCTACATCATGTATCTACGACAACGCCAGTTCTCGGGTCTTCACACTCCACCCATGAATGTTGAAAGCACTTGCCAACATGATCCACATTACTCGTCGGTTCTTCATCTCTTATCGTGGCGGTGATCAATATAGTGCTGAAGCGCTGCCGTACATCCTACCATCCATTTCCGCGTTTGACGTTCGAAACACCCTTCCTGGACTGCAGCACGACCTCTGCGATTTGTGGAAAGAGATTCTTCTAGGAGCACTCAATGGTCATTCTAGACTTGCCTTCCTTATTCTCAGACGCATTCGCCATCTTTATATCACATTACACCAAGGCCCCGATTGTGTCCCGACCGCCTTCAACGCTTCCACCGACGATGAATACCCCTCCCTGTTGGAACCATCCTCATACCCGTTGTGCAACATCCCAGGTCATCATCCCTACATACATGAGGCAACCGATGGCGCAACATCGGAGACCACCCCTCATCCTCTCATCTCCCACCTCCCGCCGCCGTTCTGAATACCACGTCATCGCTACATAATGTACCTTATGCTACCTCGACCATCGGTTCTTTCCACTCAATACAACCCCCCACTGATGCCCCTAACCATCTCACCCACAAGCCAACTCCGATTGAGACCCTCTTCCCGCCACGGCAGGGTCGACACCCACCATCACCCACTCTTCGCTCCCGCCATCTGGAAAGGTCGCCGATCTCCAAAACGACGCAGATGTCAGTGCTGTCCCTGGCATTCCATTATTATATCCTTCGACTCCAGCCCCCACCAACACCGTTTCTGCGAGCCCACATCCGCCCTTAACTTCTCCCGCATCCTGGACTGACCGAGTGACTCCTAGTCTCGAGCTTGTTCCCTTTACCTCACCAACGACTATTTCTTTCACGGAGCCACCTGCAGATGACCTCTGTTTTGCTACCAAACATCCACCATATGATCCATCACAATACCCAAATTCTTGGCCCCCCTATAATACCGTGGAGGGCCCCGCACCACCTACCCCATCAAGCGATGTCAGCCCTTGACATAGCCACAGAACTTTCCCTCCACTCTCTTGATACTATATCCTCCTCCCATGGTATTGGACATCCACTGTAACAATGAAAACGTCCTGCACACTCTGCCAGTGGGACAAACAGTCATGGGTTTTCAGAATGGCATGATTCCACCGCGTATTTGTAAGTCCTCTAGTAGTCCCTGAGATGTGCATCAAAGGCTCAGCGTGACTATAGATAATGAAAACGAATTCGGTTCTAGATGTGACCAACTCGACGTCCGTACAGCACAATAGCACAATGAGTATATTCCTAGGTGTTACTTTCCATATCTTTGCGGTGCTCAACCACCGTGGGCTGGGTTCACAGCTTCTGTTTTTTTACGATTATGTTTTTCCTTGCTTGCTATGCCTTCCTCTTTTATTCCGCGCCTCCTCTCGCCTTCATATGATCATGATATTTCTATAGTGTAGTCGAATCCTTAGATCTTTTCGGTTCAAGCAAAGGCTTAGTGTTGGGTTTACATTCACCTCCATGGATTTACGTACATTTGTGATAGGGCTGGCCGAAGCATTGGTTGTAAGCTATAATACTGGATCTCATATTTCCATCCCCTTTGCGTTGTCCGAGTCAGTCCTTCCGGCCTCATTCATTTCTCTCACATTCGGCCGTTTGGATCAATTTTATTTTGGTTCTTGGTTCTTGAGCCTGATTACCGTATCAGTCTAGGCTGTGCTCTATACGGTTAAGTCAATCCACCGGGGTCACCTGCGAACGGGCACAAATCACGGCATGGGTTCGTGCGTTACGAGCGGAGGGCATTGAAAAGTGGCACTCTGCCAGTGGGTAGTGGAGAAAATCCCACATGTTAAGTCAAATCAAATTAAAGCCATATGTTCCATTGGTGCCCTTCCGCATCAACTCCTTTAAGAAACACCTGTACCGATTCTGTTTTCGTTCTGCTTCAATTCACTTACCGTGCACCGTTTTCTCCGCGGATCTCGTTCTGTATCACCGGAATGTCACATGCCCTGTCCAACTTCTCGAATGATCTGCCAGCCATAGCAGTCAGGGGTTTGTAGTCAAAAGACAGGTGATGCACAGTTGAGATACTATCTAGTATCTACGAGAGCAGCCGGGGATAGTCCAATATATAATCCTGGGCCCAACAAAGTAAAAAAAAAATTGTAATACTGTAAAACTGTACAGCTTCTTCTAAAAAAACAAGGTGAATGCTATCTAACTATCTTCGGCTTTCGGCCGTGGCGGTGGAGGTGGTGGGGGCTTTTTTGAGGGAATCATGGGTGGCTGCAGTGCAAGCGCGTGGTTGAACAACTCCTCATCTGATGAAGACGGTGAAGCTGACAACGGAGAGTCTAGTGGCGAATCAAAAGGGTTTCCCCTTTGTGGCACCGAAAGGTCGAGGTCTGCGGAGGCAGGGACGACACCATTTGGATGGTCTGCCATGATGGGTTAGTTTTACACGTCCTGTTTTCAAAGGTAGAATAACTTGCCTGGTGTATCCCACCACGCTTCTGTTTCCGAACTTGGCGGCGGTACTGTGGTGTCGTGGTTAAGATAGATTAGCAACCGCATCAAGCCTGTCAACGTACAGTCTTCTGAGCGAGGAAACATGAGTGCCGCAAGCTTCTCATCAAGAGTTTCACCCGGTGCTGTCGAGTTGACACTCTCCGCCAGTAAGCGACCAAGAGCAGCCTTCTTGGCTTGATCAATGACATGAACAGTCGCGCGGAAGGCCGCATAGACTAGAGGTATCATCAAGCAGTGTAGATGAAAAAAAAGAAACCTCAAACATACCAGGTCGGTGATCAGAGCCTCTGAGCTCCGCACGAGAGTAGACGGACAGGTCGAGTTTAGTCCCACGGTATAACACCCGATCTACGTTTCATGAGGTTATGGGATAGGGCTGTGAGGAAACGGACAGAAAGGGACATACCTGTCCACGCAGGAATACGCATCTTCTCACTCGTGTCATAATTGTCGGTACCCAAATCATACCTGTATGTAGGCCGAAACAAGATAGGACCCTCAGCGTAGCCCGAGAAAGCCACGCCTGCGTCCATGACATATTTTAATTGGTCTGCGGCAAGCAACATGTCGAGCGCATCATCTTCCGCATAAACACGGACTGAAGCATTGTCTAGATCGATCCGATAATTGGTATCCGCTAGCCAGATAATGTTGCTACAACGGGATTTTTAGGAGAGCGTCGTCACTAAAACGAAATCTGAGATACGTACTCATGGCTGTCAATAGTCTTGCCTCGTAGAAAATGTAACCCATTCACAATGGTTTGATGGTCAGCGTTTCTCTCATCAATATTCTCATGACCTGCAGCAAGATGAGCCGTAATGAAACAGAAGCTGGTGTCGAAGTAGTCCAATCGAATGCTAACGGCGCCTTTGTTGCCAGACATGCCACGAAGGCCTGTCTATTCTTACGTTAATTTAAGCGCATCCACTGCAAAGAATCCTGGGCTGACCTTGCATTTGGTTGCCTCCACATTGCGGATCACAGCTGTCAGTTCGGACTTAACAAGGACGATCAAGGCGGTGCCAACTAGCTAATAAGTAAAACGCTTGTGAGCCTGCGGCAACAGGGCTGTGGGTCGTGTAGTACCTGTTCGCTACGCAGAAGGATATACTCGCATTTCTTATTTGGCCGTCGTTCGAGGGTCTCGAGTATTTTGTTCTCCCATATACGTCTGTCATCAAAAGGATCAGTGGAAAAGATCGCATGGAATAACGAGCAACTTGCTTTTTCTCGGGGTCAGTCTGCAAGATCTGTTGTGCTGTTAAAGGAACGATCTCTTGGAATCCGAGAACCATTAT
The DNA here is from genome assembly GCA_003315875.1 of Lactifluus piperatus. Lineage (NCBI taxonomy): Eukaryota > Fungi > Basidiomycota > Agaricomycetes > Russulales > Russulaceae > Lactifluus > Lactifluus piperatus. Next base: position 10,447 of record QFDX01006499.1, on the reverse strand, counting down.
GTCTGGTCTATCGTCACGTAAATTCATGGCGCGGAGCTGTCACGAGTCCAAAAGCTTACTCGGGAAGTGCTGGAATCCCACATTCAATACCAACACAAGCGGGAAGTGGGGCACCACGTACTTTCTCGAGGGAAAAGCCAAGGGATGAGCGATTCTAGCGGCGACTGTACAGCATAAGTGACCAGCACTAACGACAGATGGCTAGGTCACGCTACATACCCTGCCGTTGAGATTCCATGTCCCAACGAATATTGTGCCTGTCTTTGTAGTGGAATATTCTGAGAGTCTGTGCTGTCGTGAGCCTGGGGAAATGTGATGATTTACGAGCCAGAGGGGCCTTGCCTTGCGTCTAGAGCGGCACGAACAGAGTCATGAATCGGATCGAAGATGGTAACCTGGTTTTGATTGCTGATGTTCCCCTAAATGTATATTAGCGCAAGAGCGGGCTCGGAGTGTAAGGGACGCACCAGAAGCAGGTCAATAGCAATCTGTTTTCCTTTGTCCTGGAAGTTGTTGATATATGCCCTTGAAACACTTTTAGTCGCATCTGACAAGACGCCTGGCATGACAAGTCAACCACCAAATCGCACACAAGACAGTTGTGGTCATACCAGCGAGAGTGCGCTTTCCGCTGCGGGTAAAGCTCGTATTGAGAGCACCGGTACCCGCGTATATCCTCGATAGCGCGTCACCATTTTCTGCCCATAGCTCGCGGTGGAATGACCACAGTGAGTTCGAGTTGATCCACTCCCTCCGAACCAGGAACAGGTATTGCTCTAAGCTCGTCCGCGATAGGATGTCCTGGACGAAGTTCGTGCGGTCTAAGCTGTTATTATCAGACCTCAGTCTTCGTTGTGTCAGGGAAGAATGGAAACAATATGGATACCAGTCAAGACAATTTGTACGGAAGACCCCTTTCTGCTCTGTGATGATCTCATCTGATGATGCATCACACATGGTAAACCCAAAGCGGTCCATGTTGTCCGAGACGTTTCCCAGCCGTCTGTACCAGCGCACATTTTAGCACCAAAAATGAGGAAGTTACAATACTGGGGCGTACCTCAAATCCTGGAGAACGCTGTCATGGCCATTCATACGCACGGCATGGTGAAAATCGTAGTGGGCGATGTCAATGTCATCGCCCCACACCCCCTTGGCGATGTTGAGATGCCGCGCATATGCCGCGGTGAGGCTCGCTTCAGCATCCTTGCTCCCAAGGAGATTTATTGCGTGGACGTAGCCATACTCTTCCGTCAAGTGCGCAAAGTGTCGCTCAAAAGCTGGCTGCGACGCTTGAGGGCGCGTAATTTGAACTCGCTGGTTAAACGTCTGCAACCCTTGTTGCTCCCAGAAGACTGAGCGGTGAGATATGTGAGCATATTAACCCACTTTCTTATTATGAAACGTACGTGGGACACTGCCGCGCACTTGTGTATAGCTGAAGCAATGCTGCTCCGTGATTAACATTGTCTCTGTCTAAGGCAGTGGTGAGCAGCTTTAACTCTTGCGCTCTGGCATAAATATAGACGCAGCTTACCTCGACAAAGTTAGCCGTATTGCCATCGTCATCAACGCCGCGCGTATTGAAGCGAGTCCCGGCACGTTTGGAGCCCAAGCGAGAGATTAGTGTGAGCGTTGCGATGGTTGGCGCGCCATTCGTTGGGGGCGCAGGGAGCGGGATCGTGAAGACGCCCACATAGCCTTGGATAGTAAGAACCTGTCCTATTATGGTGAAAACTGGCCAAATAGAACGAGAAAGGCGGGGAGGCACTCACGATGAACTGGCAGCGGTCTAGATCCTCCCGCTCCTGCATGTCCAGTCGTTCCCGGAAATCAAGCAAACTACGCACGATATACTCGTTCCATACAAAGCGATCGTCAAGCGCGACAAGGTCGGCCGCGCCAGAATCGCGCGATAGGCGCTCCGCAAGCCGTGATGAGATGTCCCAGTGTGGGCTGAGGGCATAGTAAAACGAGCCGGACGAGAGGATCTTTTTCAGCGCCGCGCAGGGATGTTCGAATACGGGTGCTGGTTGTGCGCTGTTTGGCTGATACGAGTCGCGCATCTCACGCAACGACATGACGTCAACTTGTTCTGTATAGGTGGGGCTAGGGAGGGAGTCCCCGACGAGGGAAAGGTCATCCCATACAGACGACGTCAAACAGTAAAAGTTGACTTCGTGGATCTTGGCGACTGCCTCCGGGAGGCTTGCCGTTGGTCTGGTATTCCCAACCTCGGTGGCCGACGTAATAATAGCGAGGAAGAGATCTGTCCGGCAGTTTGAAGAGCTCAACAACCCCGGGCAGGAAGTAAAGTGACTGTCTAACGCACCGTCCCCGATACAAATAAGACCCAAGCATCCTTTTACTACTCTGCTCGTCAGGCGCACTGAATTAGCGAGATTGACTTGATCTTTATGCAGAAATTCAACGACAGCCTGGTACGGGTTGTCCTCGGCTGCGCGGAAGACCAAGGCTCTTCTTGGGCGGCCCTTACTTTCTTCTTGCGAGCTTGTGACAAGATAGAGTGTCCGAGGATTTTCTACTAGGTACAGGTGCATGATAAGGTTGGGACGGGGAACAAGCCCAAAAGTGCCTCTAACTGTGCACTATTACCCTCGTCCTGATATGGAAAAGTGGAGTGGAAAACAGCAAATGGGTTATGACGTAATCAAGACGTCCCCGAGGTGCCACAAACCCTCAAGGTTATTCATACTCTTGTGGGTGTAGTGAAAGATCGCATGGCAGGAATTGTTGAAGAAATATACAAGGTTACATTAAAAAACAGAAACGAAGCAAACTATTCGAGCTAGCACTATGTCAGCTATCAGATGAGGCCCTGCTTCTTGAGGTCGTCATATGTCTTGCGGTTGTAGACATTGCCCTCCTCATCTTCTAGTTCCTCCATCGTCTCCTGCTCGAAGATCTCATGTCGGCCCTCTCGCTTCAGTCTATCCGCCACTACAAAATGTATAAGCACACCATACATCATGTGTCTAACAGGGAGGTAATGAGATAACGCACAAGCCATAGCATCCTCAATCTTCGTGATTTCGTGGAAGTGCTTGGTATTGGGCAAGCCAAGAGCGCGCATCCCGAACGCATGTCGTGACTCTTGGAAGTGCCGCTCGAAGTTTTTCCTGTTGCAAGTTCAATGCTAATAATCACAGATGCCTGCACCGCAAAGGGATACTCACCGGCCCATATACACATGGTCCGAGCAAATCTCACACCGGTATTCCACCCCCAGCCCGTGGAGCTTGTATAACCAATACGGGATCGGCTTGCCGTCCCATCCCATTGGCAGTTTCAACGGGTTATATATCCGCTCTTCCTCTTCCTCCTCCTCCGCACCGCCATCAGGTCCTGCCGTTGGTTGAGGCGCAGGTGGTTTCTGCGCTTCTAGTATCTCCTGCTCGCGCTCCTTTGCGGTTAGCGAAAAACGTCGCTCGACGTTTGCCTTGGTATCGTTGAGGATCTGTAACAAATCTCCGAGGAGTGTAGTAGCGAGATATGTCAATAGCGCAGCGGGACGATGTTTGTTCTGGGACGACGCTGCAATCTCGTTAGGGGTAGGCGTAGCAGGTGGAGGACCATTCGGGTTGGTAGGAGGCTGATCTGACGACACTTGTCTAGAAGTGGCTTTGATGTGCTTTTTCGAAGTGAGATGGGCGTCGTATACGGTTTGCTTTGAGTACATCCTTTGGCCTTGCAAAAGAGTAAACAGGAAGAATACTAAGAGGAAAAAAATGCTTACATGCTGTACACCAGATACCTTCTCCGCTGCCATCGGCCTGAGCCTTCTGAACGCCATCCGCCCAACCATCGAGTTCACCCGCTTCCCACTTTTTGTCGAACTCTTCAATTGTTGCGGTTTGCTTTGTATCGATATCAAACAGCGGTTGTGTCCGGCGCATAAAGGATGTAAGATAAGTGTGCAAAGCGCCAATATATCTGTGGCACATTGAGCATATAAGTTGGGGAATGTTCAAGCACGCACGTCTCGTAGTCGCGGCTAAGTCGCGTCTCTTTGGGGATGTCCATATGAATGGGTCCCTTTTCTGCGAGCAGCAAGACGTCAAGGTATTGGAGATAGCCGATCCGCTTTCCAATATTCTTCAGATTGTTATAGGCGGTGTGGTTCGCGTATAGGTCGAGGTACTTCCCATACACCTCTTCTCCGGAGAACATGTTTGCCACAGCTGAGAAATAGAGGATGAGCGGGGCAGAAGAAAGGAATAGTATAACCAAGCTTACGGTCGTCATAGACATAGTCGTCGTCGTAATCCTCGGGAATAAAATCTTCGAGAAGGGCAGCAATCTCGAACTCGACCCCATCTGGACCTGCATCAGGATATTTGTTGTGGTGCTCCTGAATTCTACCCAACCTGGCGTAAAATTCTGACAGATCCCCTGGTTGGTTGGGGGCTGAAATTGCATCTATTTCTAGCTTGCGTGAGTCTTGATCCTGGTACGTTGAATTCAAGGTGGTAATGCGGGAAGAAATGCGGTCGAGTATCTGGGCAGCCTTGTGCTCATTTTGAAGGCGGTTCTGATGGACGTTTTGGGAGCGGGAGAGGACTGTATAAAGAGCTCGCTCGTACCGCTCTATTTCTTCGTGAGTATGTCGCTGTATTTCGATGATTGAGTCCATTGTCAGTCCCGTTGAAATGGCTTTGCCTGCCTCAAATCACTTATAATTACCTCTTTCAGGTTACTTTCAATCTCCGAAAATTTATCTTTTTTTTATTTTTTCTTTCTCAAACATCTAACCACGACAATAATGTCTGGCATCAACGCTGGCGATGAAGTGCGTCCTCTCTTTATACCCTTTTCATTATTTACTAATAATTTGATCTCACAGAAACTCATCTTCGAGTCTTCCGAGGCCGTCTCTGTCATCTCCACCTTCGACGACCTGGGCTTGAAGGAGGACCTCCTGAGAGGAATTTACGCTTACAGTGCGTCATTTGTCTCCTTTTATGTGCATTTGGTTCTCCAACACGTGGGCCATATAGATTTTGAGAAGCCTTCTGCAATTCAGCAGCGTGCTATTCTCCCAATAACACAGGGACGGGATGTCATCGCCCAAGCACAGTCCGGAACTGGTAAAACAGCGACCTTCTCCATTGCTATGCTTCAATCCATCGACGTTTCCGTTCGAGAGACCCAGGCACTCGTCCTTTCCCCCACACGTGAACTGGCAACCCAGATTCAGTCCGTCGTTCTCGCTCTCGGCGACTACATGAACGTTCAGTGCCATGCATGTATTGGGGGTACTTCTATTGGCGAAGACATCCGTAAACTCGAATATGGCCAGCACATCATCTCCGGAGCACCCGGACGTGTCTTTGACATGATCCGTCGCCGCGTACTTCGCACGCGCAACATCAAGATGCTCGTCCTCGACGAAGCCGACGAACTTCTCAACAAGGGCTTCAGGGATCAAATTTATGATGTCTACCGTTATCTCCCTCCTGCTACCCAGGTGGTACTTCTCAGCGCCACCCTGCCATACGACGTCCTCGAGATGACCACAAAATTCATGACTGACCCTATCCGCATCCTTGTCAAGCGTGATGAGCTGACGCTCGAAGGTATTAAGCAATTCTTCGTTGCTGTTGAAAAAGAGGACTGGAAGTTCGACACCTTGTGCGACCTTTATGACACACTCACCATCACACAAGCCGTCATTTTCTGCAACACAAGACGTAAGGTGCGTTTTCTGAGTCGACTTCACGCTTTTTTTATTCCTACTAAGTACATTTTACAGGTTGATTGGTTAACAGAAAAGATGCGCGCAGCAGATTTTACAGTCTCGTCAATGCACGGCGAGATGCCCCAAAAAGAACGTGATGCAATAATGGCGGAGTTCCGTGGCGGTACATCGTGCGTTTTCTCCTGTATATATACGCTTTTATTTGAAGTTCGAACTATCATTCTCAGGCGGGTGTTGATCACGACGGACGTCTGGGCCCGTGGTATTGACGTGCAGCAAGTCTCGCTGGTCATCAACTACGACTTACCAGCGTAAGCGACCATTTGGCTCTCCTACATTCAACCTCATTCTTCTAACAGAAATCGTGAAAACTATATCCATCGTATCGGCCGTTCGGGTCGATTCGGCCGGAAAGGTGTTGCTATTAATGTACGTTGTAATAAAGAAATGCCTATATACCTACTGACTTGACCGCGATATTTTAGTTCGTGACTGTGGATGACGTTCGCATCCTACGAGATATCGGTTCGTGGATGCTTTGTCCATCGCAATTTGTTGCTTACATAAATTGATCCAACAGAACAATTCTACAGCACACAGATAGTGAGACCATCGTTTCGTGACGGCCTTCCCTTTTCTCTGACATTTTTGCCTCAGGACGAGATGCCGGTCAACGCCGCCGAACTCATTTAGTGCTATTTTTGCTTCATCTTACGTTTTGTATTGCTGTGGCAGTGCTCACGCTCATTTCAGCCTGATGTATTGCGCCGGCTCGCGGCCTGCTTCCTACTGTAAAGTATCTTAGTTGTAACTAAGGCATTATCATGCATGACCTTCACGGTTTTTTTTTAACTATGGACATGAACTACTGGGTTTTAACAACTTTGACGGTGCTCCAATGGAGGAACTTGCCCAAACGCGTATAAATTACACTGTATGAGCGTCGTATCAAAGCAATATGCTAGTAAGAGCACGACTGTAACGGTCGAGCTGCACGTCCGTTATACCATACCGCATAGTAAGTAAGCAGAGTCATGGAACCACAAAGGGTTATTCAATCATATTTCCTCATCGCCGCTTCTAGCGCTTCGGGGTCAAAATCGAACGACAGGTCAAAGCTCGAATCAGGATCCGTCCAAGAGCATTTTTCGTCCTCTTGCTTCTGTTGTGGTGTCTGTACACGCTTAGACTCGCGCGACTTGGTACTACTGCGGGTAACCCGCGGGCTAGGGAGTGCAGCACCAGCACCAGCACCAGCAGCTGTGACGGTTGCCGCGTTGACAGACCTAGGAGCGGGGGCGGGAGCGGGAGCGGGAGCGGGAGCGGTAGGTGCAGGCCGTACGACGAGAGGAGGCCGAAATGGCTTTTTGATGGCGGCGGAATGGGGTACGTTGGAGAATGGGGCGCATCGACCTGTCATACCCAGTGCCCGTTTTGGTCCGTGTGTCTGCGAGGAAGGGAAATTGGTGGACGAAGAAGAGGAGGAGGAGGAGGAAGTGCGGCGCCAGAGGAGCGATTTGGAGGCGGGCGTCATTGGTAGGGCGGGCTGTGATGGCAGGGGCTGTGGCTGTGGTAAGGGAGTCGGGGCTGGTATGGGGTTCGGTATGCTAGTGGAAGTATGGTGTGCTGAGGGTGGTGGTGGTGGTGGCTGTGGTGGAATCGGCGTTTGCTTGGGAGGAGCCGGGGTCACTTTTTGCGCTGGCGTGGACGTTGGTTGGAGCGCTGTTGGGACAGAGCGGAGAGGTGTTGGTGAGGGGGGTGCAGCTCGCTTTTGAGAACTTCTTGTTGTTGCGGGGGAGCGTGGCGAGACGTGCTCAGTTCCGCTATTTGGATGCCTCGAATGCGGCGATGTGGTATCATCATCACCGGTAGTAGCAAAAGTATCCACATCAACGTGCATGTGCACGTCATCCGTATCTTTATGCGTCGTTGCAGCTTCTTGAGATAATGGGTGTTTGGATTGCATTATGGGAAGACTGGAATAATGTCCGCCCGCATCGCGCGTATCCGTGACAGACTTGTCGTGGTCGCCTAGCTCGTCCATTGAGCAGAAACGCTCTTTACCCTTTACTGATATCCTTTGTACCCGTGCACGCGAGCGCCCCATCTTGAGTTGAGACTCGCGCGCCTTCATTCGCTTTCGAGAGTTCTCGTCCACTCGCGCTGACGCGCGGCCAAGCATGTCAAGGAAGTTGGAGACATCTGTCGCCGGTATTGCGAGAACGTCGTTCTGCGAATGAGTCTGAACACGTCCGGAAACGCGTGACCGAACTGAGCGCGCGCGTGTCCGCGGTGGGTTGAAAGGATCCGAGGCTGACGAGGGTCCGGCGGATGGTGGGAGCTCGAAATCAAAAGTGAGAGGTTTCGGAGCTGAAGGAAAACGCTCATACATTACGATACGGACTAGTGTATACACAAAGACGTACGACGGGGAGGAACCGATGCTGCAGCCCGTAATTCTTCTATGGCTGCGCAGGCTGACTGGGAGTTCTGCCACTGGATGTGAACCACAGGGGATGATGCGAGATCCCTGGAAGGGGTAGAAGGTTCTTCATAGCCCGTCCGATCAAGGTTCATGGGTACGACTCCATCGAGGATAGACATTTCCCGTCGAAAACTCAAGTCGGTCTAAGGCTCTGCAGATGTGTTACCGTTGTCCGATAGGGTTTGAGGTATTGATTCAAAAGGTAAAAGTATTAAATGGTGCTTCAAACCCAGAGGGAAGCTACTATCCTGTGGGAGTTACGGAACCTCCACGGTTTCCTCTGTGTCCGAAACGAAACGAAACAGAAGGAGGACGGCGTTCGCGAGCGCGAAGCGCGTCAGTCACGTGCAGAAGCAGTAATTAATAAACTAAGTTAAGTTGAATCCATGGTTGATACGCCTTTTTGGTGTCACTGCCATTGAAGTATTCAGGCCTTATTCAGGAGGCTATCCTTTCATCCCTGGGCCTCCAGGTCCTCCTGACCCGGGCCCTCCTCCTAACAGCCCAGCTTTGGCTCTCCTGATGGGTGTGCCCCTGTACGCACAAGTACTATATGTACGCCTTGCTACCGAGTAGCTACGGATCTAATGCAATGAAGAAATACCCGTGACGAATTAATCCTTTTACCTTCGAGTACTCTCTCGCATTCCCATCAGCATCCTAGGCTGCTCTCATCAGCTCCCTGCAATCGTCTTTTCATAAGTCGGATTTGGGTACCATCTTTCTAGCGGTCGCCTTTTAATTCCCCACCATAGTTCTCCGCGGTTCTACCTTCTCCCTTCGCACTCCGCCCGACTCACCGCGTGCCACGTTGCAACACACACTCCGAGGGCTTCTACCTTATCTGATGGGTGCCTACTTTGCCACTTGCGCCGCGTCGGGCAGCCCCCGCAGGTGTGTATAAAGCGTGACAACTTGCAGATTTCCTCACCCATTCATTATGTCGTTATTTGCCTTCGCTTCATTTTGGCCGCTTCGTCAGACGCCCGAGAATTTGTCTGCGTTCGATGCCGGCTTAATCGTGTTGTTAACTAGCTTCGTACGCTATTGACCCACGCATTTTTCTTCCAAGTCTTACACACAGCACAACCAATCAGGGTTCACATCTATATTTCCGTTATTTGGAGCCTCGTTCCGCCCAGTCACTCACCACGCTTCTCTTCCTCATTCCTGGGCTTTTTTCGGCGGTCCTAATTTTTCATTGCATTCGAAGTCCCTTCGCTGCAATTTTCGTCGCATTCACGGCATACGATGTCTTGTTGATACTTTTCACCCTCGCGTACCGCTTGTCGCCTTTCCATCCCCTTGCTAAATACCCCGGGCCGGTAATTGCCAAATTATCCAAGTGGTGGGGGGCATATGTCAGTGTCAGAGGGGACCCGCATAGGTACCTCAAGAATCTACATGATCATTATGGTAACGTTGTCCGAGTAGGTCAGCACGCTTCTTGCATATCAATATCTAGTTACCCAACTACATCCGCAGGCCCAAATGAGCTCTCCATTCGCGACGCTTCTCTTATACAACCGATCCTCGGCCAAGGCGGCCTGCCTAGAGGACCGCGTGCGTATACGACATCTCCATAGCAGCCAGTTGCCTATATGTGATGATTAGGATGGGAAGGACCGCCTGGGTTGCCATCATTAATCGCCCACCGCGATCCTATAAAGCATATACATCATCGCAAACGTTGGGATCGAGCGTTTTCATCGCCAGCGTTGAAAGAGTACGAAATTGTTGTGGTAAAGCGTTCCAGGCAACTAGTCGGTTCTTTGGAGGATCTCATCCACGGATCGGGCCAGAAGGAGGGCGTCGTGTTAGATGTAGCCGCGTGGATGAGTTATTATACGTGAGTCTGGATTGTCATCTAACCCGCTCAACGTTTCCGATACGGTGTTTCAGTACAGATTTAATGGGTGATGTGACGTAAACGTCTTGGCCATGGAAATCGGATTAGATGCTGATTCAGTTTAACTCAGTTTTGGCGGTGGTTTTGAACTGATGAAGGCAGGCGAAGATGTTGATGGTGTTTGTGCTTTTTTCGGATCTAGTATTCAGTACGTGTCCACTCAAGCGAAAATCCTATGTGCATCTCATTCCCCCTTAGTAGGACCACGGTCGTAGGACATGTCCCGTACATGTTGCCATTTGTTAATACTTTCCTGGGGCTTGTCAAAACTATCGCGGGATGGAGACGCTCGCCTAGGCTCCTCCGAACGTTCGGCAAAGAAAGAGCTCTCAAG
>QFDX01006496.1:0-10346 GCA_003315875.1 Lactifluus piperatus | reverse complement strand
TCACAGTTGCAGATATCTCCTACTCAATTTAACGCTCAGCCTTTGCGTCGGCAAAACGATTTCGAACCCAACTTGTCGTCCGTCCTAAGTACTTCCCTTCTCAAATGTATAGCTAGCATTTCCCTCATCATCGCGAGTGTTGACAGGCATACCGGGGCAGCCGCAGGAGACTTCTTGGCCATCGGCCGGCACCTCCCATGGCCGAGAAATGCAGTCTACCCCATGTTGTTGCTATGCGAATTGCCACGCTCCTGCGGTTCAGTCGGCGGCGGGCGAGCTTACAGAGTATTGCGGGTATGATCACATGATGTGCGCTCTTTCTTTGCAGGCACTGATCCGTTGTATGGTGCTGAATTCGCTTGGTGGTTCCCTAGGGCCGCGGTACAGCTCGGTAAGCCCGTGTGCATCGCATGTAAGAGGTTTCCTCAGCGCTCCCGAGTGCCGAGCATGTTCTGCGGGATCGCCTGCGAAGAGTGGGCTCGGGAAGGTTTGGAAATGCCCAGGCGCCATGAGCCCGAGCAGCTGGACGGCCCACCGGATTTTCCGGCTCGAGGACGTATGTGATTGATCGTATTCGGCCGTGCCGAAATTGACTTGGGGTCGTTGCCTTCTACAACTAGGGCAAAACAAAACACGCAGGAACAGCTCCCAACATGAGCCCAATATTGGCTATGTGTACGAAGGACAGCGGATCAATCAACGACCTCGACAAAGTTATGGGCGAGACAATACTCCGAGTCCCCCACCTCTTCTATGTCCGAGGTGTGGTCAGCCTTACTTGCGGGGTCCGGGAGAGGGGGAGGACATACCAGGACCTGAAAGAACGAACATGTCCAACCGACGACCTTGTCGACCTCGTTGTAAGTGCGGCTACATCGATTATGCACACGATGGCGCCAGCACAAGCACAAGCACCTTCACAAGCACCAGCACCTCCACTAGTGCCCGCACCGGCATCTATACCGATCCATTGCCGTCATCAAGCCAGCTCGATCCCCGACTCTTCCCTGGCTACAGCAGCCATCAACGATAATCCTCACCTGAAAAAGAGCTGTAAGATTGTTCCGTAATTTGAAGGGACGTGAGCAATCGCTTGACCAGGTCAGCTGAAGGAGAGCATGTGGCAGTGATGGACACGCACTGCACACATCGCCACGAGAGCCGTGCTTGAGTGCATACTGTACGGACAGGGTCTCTGCAAAGTAGGGAATCAAATGCACATCCGCGTCATATGCATTTATTCTAGAGTAACGATATACGTCCAACCTTCGTGCCGTCGAGAGAAGGCAGTAATGAAAATGATGCTCTGTATCAGAAAACGGAGCAATATGTACTAGTACAAAGATAAGGGAGGGTACGATCCTTATATTATAGAATCCAGAAACCGAACAAACCGGCCCAATTTTGGATTCACTTGGCCCCATGCTCATCATAAGCACTTTGCCCTTCACTGGACTCGAGAACCAGTTGCCTGGTGTAGGTGTAATAACCCATCATTACCCATGGCATGCCCATGAAAACATTCCCTTGCAAGGTAAGAGAGATCAGAAAGAGGCAGTGAACAACAAACAGCCTTGCCATTGGTGATAGTGACAAGTTCGGGCTGGCCCTCGTAAGTCTTTTCAAACAAAGAAGAGCCCCACCCCTAAGCGGCGCGAAAATGTTCGCAGCAGCAATTTGCGCATGCTTTGGGGCCTTGATAAACTGCTTCTGCTCGACCGAATTAGTTGCATCACCAATCCCGTAAGTGTTTGAGCGTACTGTAAGGAAGCTGAGCGACTGGACACAACACCACCCTCCCACTGGCAAGTGTCGTAAGTAATCAATGCGTGAGACAATCAATCACTCCTGGGCCCCAAACCACTAGCCAACACTCTTCCATCCTATTACCAGTGTTTTTCTGCTTCCCTTAAGACTCAGCGTGCGATCCCCCCTTCAAGCTGTCCACCTTTGCGCTTGGATTGGCGCTTTTGTACCCTCGCAGCATCATTACGAGTATGACTCGAGCTGTAACGCCGACTTGATCCTGATTTTCCGGCGCGAATTGAGCATACCCAAACTGAGTGACCTTATGATGCCAGCTCCGGAGTAGCTAGTGAGTACCAAACATGGAAACCCATATGCATGTGAGTGCAAGAAACTTAGAGCCAAGATAATATACGCGCCTGTGCGGATCCGAGCCCTGTCGGGTATCCATAGGATATAGCCATGACCTAGTAGAACGTGGCCTCAATGTACCTTGATGATCGTCTTCTGTGATCGTCATTAGGTCAAAGGTCAAGAAAGAAAGGACAACCCCTTGCGCTTTGCGTCAAGCGCAGAATGATATCTGGTCGACGATATTCTCGACCCTGAGAATTTACCTCCTCTTCAGTTGTGGGTGCGAAGTTGCGCTGCTTATCGGCAATTGGATTTACGACAAAGATGTCATTCAATTGGGAACTCCATGTAGCAAGGCGGTGATGCCAATTCGAAACGCCGGCGGTGCTCAGCTGACACTCAAATGCGGTCATGAGTCACAAGGTCGTTCCCTGTGGCTACAGCTACCTTTCAGGTTACTGCAATCAGTACTGTATGGGTGCTCACTTGCTCACGTACAGGAGAAAGTTTGTTGTCAATGGCTGGCACGCTAATTACCAGTAGGTTATCTGCCGGCAGAATTATTTATGACCAGGCCCCCCTTGAACCCGAACCACATCAGGCAAGGTGGCAACACAACACATTGTAGCTCTCCCACATCACGGTCCCCCCAAATTGCAGCTAGCTACTGTTATACACATGGGCCAATACACATTCTTTGCATACCACATGCCCGAAAGAGAGCCCCAAACAAAACCACACCATAGAAAACCATGAAAGAGTGAACTCATCCGAATACCAATCTTTGATACCACCTGCTTATTTTGGATACTAAAGTGCTAAAGATACCTGCGAAAGAAGAGAGAGAGAAAAATACCATGGCTCACTCTCCCCCCACGCGACTGGATCAATCGAAGGGAAGCCTTTTTAGTGGGCGGGAAGCCGCTGAGACGACCTTGCGCCCTGAGTCCCACACTAATCCTTTCAAGTTGGACACGCGTAAATGCAGATTTCCTTTTCGAGATCCAACTACAAGGCCTTAAATGTGACGGCGTTGCCTATGCACTGCAAACACTGCACTTGCGGTAAGTTGTTCAGTCACCCACGCTCAATTTAGGTAGCGTACTGCCTCACCTGATCCTTACATATAGGTCAAGGTGGGCTCGAAGATGCGGACTGTGCCTGGTATTGAATGAGTTATCGTGATGTCGCTCACCTAGATAAATCACTCCCCGGATCTCTCGGAACTGTAGTCTATCATGCACCCCAACCAACATCAGCAGAACAGCGGCTATAGCGGTATGACCTCCTTTACACTGCCCAGTAGTTTGCACTCTGATTCCATGGCACAGTTAACAATAACCGCCGACCGTCATTCAACAACAATCTAAGTGGCAATGGCACTCAGGGCACAGCCAACCATCCAAGTGCCTCCAGTCAGGCACGACAGTTCGCGCAGAACTGGCAGTGTAAGTACTCACCATTGTGACTGATGTCGATTGACCGCTCATGATTCTGCTCGGATCCAGCAGTGGATGGATCCGGGACACTGTCCCCGTCGACGACCTACTCACAAGGCCAAGCCACAATGGCGCACCCGCAGATGATAAACCAGAATGCTCACACACGTCCGCCTGTGGACGTGAATACCCCCCAAGGTTTCCTGCAAGATCCGAGATATTCGTCATTAGAGCCGCAACACCAGTACCCGCAACAAGCCCCAGCCCCACCATTACCATCCTTCACACAATTTGGGGTCCAGGGTCAACAGACACGTCCCACCTCTATCGAACATCATCGAAACACCCAGTTCCAGCCACCACCCTTTCCACCTCCATGGGGATCACCTATCGAGCGATCAATAGACACCCAGATTGCCATCCCCGGTATTCGCAGATCACCACCAGCGCCACCCTATACGCTACGCTTCCCGCCTCCCTCCGGCCCACCCCCTCCAGCCTTTCCCTCAAACCCGCAGCCTCGTCGTTCGCCGCCACATGGTTCGCCGCCGCAAGGACACCCTCGGGTTACTTCTGTACAAACTAATCCTCAATCCGAGAGCATGGCTCAGCCTTTGCGTCAGCAGTACGAATTCGACAGGATGTCCAATTGGTCGGTTGACGATTGGAGACACGGCGCCCATAGTGCATCCCAGGCCATAGGTACGTCCCTTCTCACGTGTATAGCGAGCATTTTCCTCATCATCGGCAGCGTTGACAGCCATACCGGGCCAGCCGCAGGAGGCTTCTTGGTCACCGGCCGTCGCCTCCCATGGCCGAGATACGCAGTCTGCTGCAGCGGCAACGCGGTCTCCAACCCCACGTTGTTGGTATCCGAACTGCCGCGCTCCTGTGGTAACGTCGATAGCGGGCGAGCTTACAGAGTATTGCGGGGAAAATCACATGTTGTGCGTTCTTTCTTTGCAGGCACTGATCCGTTGTATGGTGCTGAATTCGCTTGGTGGGTTCCATAGGGCCGCGGTACAGCTTGGCCAGCCCGTGTGCATCGCATGTAAGAGGTTTCCTCAGCGCACCCGAGTGCCGAGCCCGTACTGTGGGATCGCCTGCGAACAGTGGGCAGCACAGCAAGGCAATCAGGGAGAGCAGCCTCAGGGCCAGCAATCGCGCCATCACACGAGGCGGTATAGTAGTTGTAGCGCGCCGCGATTTCTAAAGCTCAGGCTCAGTGAGTCCGAGCCGCTGGATGGCCCACCGGATTATCCGGCTCAAGGACGTATGTGACTGATCGTATTCGGCTGTGCCGACTCGGAAATTGACTTGGGGTCGTTGCCTTCTACAACTAGCGCAAAGCAATACACGCAGGAACAACTCCCAACATGAACCCAATATTGTCCATGTGCACTCAGGACAGAGAGTCATTAGACGGCCTGGACAACGTTTGGAGATGCACGAGCACAATGAGCCCGAGCAGCAGGATGGCCCACCGGATTATCCGGCTCAAGGACGTATGTGACTGATCGTATTCGGCCGTGCCGAAACTGACTTGGGGTCGTTGCCTCCTACAACTAGGGCAAAACACAACACGCAAGAACAACTCCCAACATGAACCCAATATTGTCCATGTGCACGGAGGACAGAGAGTCATTAGACGGCCTGGACAAAATTATGACGAGCGAGACAATACTCCGAATCCCCCCCCTCTAGGTCCGAAGAGTTGTAGTGGCGCTCCGGGGGCGCACGTCTGAGTTCGGTTGAGTGGAAGGAATGGTAAGGCATAGATGAAGAGAGGTTGTCCGCGTGAAGGCAGACACGAGTGGAGGAAAAGTTAAGGTGGTTTTCTTAGAGCACACAGTTAGGAAGAGTGAATCGTGGCGAGTTCGCTGCTTTACATTCAAGCGAGTAAGAGTTTTATACATGAGAGACCACAGTATCACAGTTGTAAATAATGTGTGAGGTGTGTAACAAGATGAGCCTGTTGTATGAAAGCACCGTGAGCACACCTGTAAGTAGAATCATAAAGTAACTGAAAGACAAGCCAATGACAAGGCTTGAAAACCAACATGCATTGTAAGCACACATCATAGACCAGGATCATAGTGCAAGACTGAAAGACAAGGGGATAGTTGTAAGGTAAAGGGGGATGCGTACACCTTCAGTCACCCGAGAGAATAGACGACTAGATAACCATCGAGCAGGCGCCGGGAACGCGTTGTGGGGGGAAGGGTTTCCAATTCGCCGACATAGTTATTGAAGGCGATATTGATGCCGCGAGAAGTGATCTTCTTCTCGACACACCCGCGATATTTGCCAGGGTAGGCAAAGTTGAAAAGCTGTGAGTCCGAGTGAATTATGATGACTTTCTTGCTTGAGAAAGCGTCCTTTATCTCGCCCTCTCCCGCATGTTCTAAAGCCACGTTAGGCCAAATGGAGAGGTGCAGAACGCAGCAAAACGTAGGACAGCCTGAGCCAGGAGCGCTGCTACTGTCGAGGATTACCCCGCTGGCATTCTCGATCTTCCGATACCAGAGTTGATGTGTTCAACGACAACAACATGATCACCAAGGAAGACAGGAAACCCTCACATTCAGACCCAGGAACAGGAACAAGAACGTCGTATTGGATCCATTCGTCAGCGAAAAGAACGACAAAGCGACCGGACTGGTCGATAGAAGTGCCACGTCGCCGGCCAAAGTGGGTCGCGCCATTGCTGTTGACAAGGGGGTGACTAAAGGGTGAGAACACCGTGCTCGAGTTTAACCTCCGTGGTGGCGGTCATGCAGATGGCTAGCAGGGTGGTCAAGCGGAATAGGTGTGCAGTCACGAGGGTGAGTGATGTCATGTTGGCGGAAAGGATGCGGGCAATGGTCGCGCCAGCTGCACATGTCACGGTGCCAGTGAGTCGAGAAAGGTTGCGTTGCGTTGACGTTGGGAAAAGGAGAAGGACGTGCTGCCGTCTTAAATATTAAAAGAAAGGCCACGCCGGGCGACGTGGAGAAGGGTTCATTGACTCCGATGTATGAGGCTAAGGGTCATACTAAGAACACGTCAACCTGAGTTCCAGCAAGATTCTTCAAGCTTCAAGCCTAAGCCTGCACTTCCAGTAAGTTGGTCTATCCATTACACGACTCGGATCCTGAAATGGCAATAAACGCCGGTCTCCGTTTTGATTGGAAGCTAAGTTAGAGGGAAGTAACTATTACTAGTACGTGCCAATGACCCACTGGCATATGCTGACGGACTCTAAAGTGACGGACGTGGGCAGCGGCTTGAGCCCGCCACGCCACTACAGCACTGTAATGCCGTTGCGCCGCTCATTTCGGTTTATCTTTGGTGCCAACCTGTCTACACCACGACACGCATCAGGAGAATGTATGCCGTCAATGGCGGTGCAGCGGGTTCATGCACGTTCATGGTCCGCGCGCTAATCACGGGGTTAGTTACGTGACCAGTCACCACATACAAGAGGAGACTAACACGGATCTTATCTTAGTGTTAAACGCTATCCATAGAGCGAACCTTTTTTACCACTCCGACGCTGCGACGATAGAAGTGAAATCAAAGTCTCTAGGGTCTTTTGAACAAAAATAACAAAATAAATCTTCGGCCGAGTCATAAAAGTAATGACGTGCCAACATTCAACGTGGTCAGTCATCCTCCAGGCAACTACAGCTCCCTGATTCATTTTAGGCAAAGTGCCGCGTCACACGATCACATAGTACAATCAGCTGAACTGATGTCAGCACGGCGACTCTACTTGGTCAAATGACATTGTTGCGATAACGCTCAGTACTTAAGCAAACGTGATATCCATGGCACTCGGTTCTAGCAGAGACCACTAGTATGAGTTCCCCCTATCCTTATTGTAATCAGTCTTCTCCCAATTCTTATGGGCATCAGCCTTTCCCCCCTTCTGAGCACTCTCCGCCCCCCTCTTATCAACATCCGTCGTCCCCCTCCTTTCATCAGCACCAGTCTTCCCATTGGGTTAGGGATGACCGCTATCGTGAATTCGATCCTTCCTTATCCCCTTCGCAGCCACCCCTCTCTCGACAACATCAACATCACTCGCCGCGGGGAATGCACATGCCAGGCCCCCAATTTGTCGCCCAACATAGCCCTCAGTCTCCAACTCCCCAATATACACCGACATACGCTGTATCATCCAACTACGGCACCTATGGTGTGGACAATCAGTTGTCTGACACATCTCGGATCAGGGGGTACCCCACACCGCGTGCAGTCCATATTTCAAGTGCGTTTCTTGAGCACTTAACGAACGTATACTCACGAGAATGCATCGATAGACCCTCAGACACAAATGGGGTTAGCTAGAGAATGTATGTGACCGATCGTGTCTTCGCGCACTAAGACTAACCGTAGAACTGTCATTTCTGATTCTGGGATAAGTATATCACGAGAACTTGGCCCCGGCCCCGCTTGTGCAAGGTCAGTGGGGTCAGTGGGATGCTGGTTCCCAACCGCCGCCATACGAAGAAGAAGATACGCCGTCGGATGGATATATATCAGCATATCCCGAGACACTAGACCTGGCTTACAACCCGGTGCCTCCTGGCTCACTGGCATATCCTGCGAGTGGTTTTAATACTCGCGATGGTTCGTGGCAATATCATCAGCAAAGTGGGGACGGAACGTATAAACGACACACCAACAAACGCGTGCATACACCAAATTATTATGGAAACGGCCCTGGTGCGCCAGCAGCAACGGGGCAGTATTGGGGCACAGAGAGGGGGCGGGAAATCGGGCAATGGCAGAGATGACAGGGGGGAAGCATTGGCGCATTCACTAACACCGGAGCTAAGGACACATTTTCCGAGGCACCCAACACCCCATGCGCTTCACTTTCCTTGTACTCAGTATCAGGTACGACGCGATGCCGGTTCTAGCACAGTATGTCAAGGGATCTGTCGTTTATGAAGTGTGTCGGAGCACAGTGTAGAATCTCATTTGGATGTACATTAGCATTAAAAGCGTCTATGTGAGGCTTGTGAGGTGACTTACGTACCTATTGTGCACGTGACTCGAGAAACTTCCACCGCCACCGAACGAAAAGCCGTGCAGTGGTGCGGGTGCTGCCATTTATGACTGCTACAGTAATCCCCGGCGCGTGCCCGTGATTGCGATGAGAACAACCTGACTTTATATGGACATATGTCCTTGCATCGACTTCCACCATGCGATTCTGAGTTGTCCCCTCTACTGCGGTGTCTGTGTAGTGCTGTACGATTCATCAGTGGGATACGGAAGAGCCGGGTGTGTACAGAATTAAGAAACATGATCGCATGGGCATAACATAGCATCTTTATGCCCTTGAAGGCCGCGAGGCTACATAGCTATAGGTGGAGATCCTCTGGGCGATGTGCCATGGCAGTGTCCTAGTAAATAGTAGTTCTAAGTATACAGTAGCCTAAGACACACTCGCACCCATTATCACAAGCGCGTTACGTTATCACTGCGAAGCATGTAATTATATGCATGGAAATTTTATCCAGATGGCGGGGCTAGCACGCAAGCGACGAGTTATGTACGATAGTAACGGATCTTTCATTGCATAATTTTATTATTAATGATGGTCTAGTCTGTCTTCCGAAATCCAACTTGGATTCACAACCACAATAACGCTTCATCTGTCGTCGTTGCTTCTATCAGTGCCGGCCTCGACTCAGACAAGAATAGATCAACGCCGCGCTGATACAATAGCGCCAGTATTAGCTCTAGTACATCATCACCAAATGTGCGATAGGGTCGGAATCACGGTCCAGCTTTGTCACCGCAAGAGACGAGTGCTACCAGACCATGCGCCCGGGCCCCTAGAAAGATGACATCGCCCTATACCATATCTCTACAGTGCCCGGGAGCATTCCCAGACATGCTGAATAGCTGGCTGGTGCTGTCTGTATGTGCAGGTCATGCGAGCCATCGACTGCACGCACGAGTCCGAGGAAGCAAATGCATCTCTAGTGTGCTCCGCGTCACGTATATAGTCGCCAAACCAGGGTCAAGATGTTGTAGGTAGCATCGCACTACTGGCGGGGATCTCGTTGCCGTCGGCCTCGCGCCCAGAAGTGAGCAGATTCAAATGGTGAGACAAGGCAGGACATCACAATATCACGAATAAGCTTGACCCCGCCTTATATAATGTTTAGAATTCTGCCTGCAGCGTACAGACGATGGGGAGTCAGGCCTAGTCAGGTACAAGCCCTTTTGGTGTGCAAATGGTGCTCACGCGAGAGGAGAGGTGCAGCGGACGAGCAATAGCACTGCATGCGGCTTGATCCACGTAGATACAGCCGTGGAGGCTATACCCCCATAATGTTGAAGCAACTTGAGAAGCCCGAAGCCCTGGACGTACGCTAATCTCCGTCCGAATCGACAACGTGCGGCGATAATTCAGGTGTACAAGGGCACGGAACACGATGTACCGCAGGAGCTGCCTCAGGCTGACATGACTCGGAATGAAAGTTTTTGAGTCATGCTCACGCCGTGCAATTGTGTCTTATCTTATACTTGGCAGGTTCCAACCCTCCCTGCTGATGGCGAATCAATTCGGGTGACCAGTCGCTCTTTACGCTAATGAAGGGGAATATTTATAATTCTCGTCTTCATGGTGGAATTAGCTGAGGCCTGAGGACCGAGTAAGTGGTTCGGATGAATCCGAGGACTGGAAGTGTGAGAGAACGGAGTGCTGTACTGTACTGTATGGGGTTGCGCCAAACACCCCGACTGGATGAACTAATCGGCAGGCTCACTTCCGAGTCAGTCTGACATGTGGTGATGTGATGTCGC
>QFDX01006495.1:0-17234 GCA_003315875.1 Lactifluus piperatus | reverse complement strand
ACTGAGCTATTGAAGGCTTACTACTGTTACAGTGACACGCCTATTGAACAGGTGCAAGAAATGAAATTTTGTCTATTGCATCATGCGCACACTACTTGGGTAAGCTACAGAGATGATAATAGAGACGGTCATAGTGAGGTAGAGTACATTGTAGGGCGACCATTGAGTTGTATTGCAGCTAGCTTGGGTGGAGGAAGCGTCAAGGACGAAAACCTTGACGAGGCGCGATCGATAAGAAGCATGTAGTTTTGATGATTCTTTCACGTCGGCAGCAAGAAAAAGAATTCCTTCGAACTGGGGTCGAACCAGTGACCTTGGGATAGCAGACATTATCTGTTATAGTCCCATGCTCTCCCGCTGAGCTATCGAAGGCTGAGCAGAGATATAATGACAAGCCTTATGAACAGAGTGCAAGAAATGAAGATTTGCCCATGGCACTACATCCATGCTACTTGAGTGATCACAAAATTATAGTAGTTGAAGAGGAGCACACCATAGTGTATCCATTGAATTTTGTTAGCGCTAGTTTGGACGGGGGGAAGCGTCAGAGACAAAACGATGTCGAAAATTCGACGCTATTAATAAGATGTGTGCGGTTTTGATGACTCTCAGGTTGTAGATAGAAAAAGGTTTCCTTCGAACTGGAATCGAACCAGCGACCTTGGGATAGCAGACTTAATCCGTTATAGTCCCATGCTCTTCCGCTGAGCTATCGAAGGCTTAGCAGGGATATAGTGACATACCTGATGAACAAGGTGCGAGCAAGGAAATTTCGCCCATGGCACCACATTCATGCTGCCTGGGTAGCTACAAGCATTACAGCAACGAATTGAAGCACATTATTATGCATCCATGGAGTTTTATTGCCGCTAGCTCGGATTGGGGGAACGTCAGAGACAAATGGTGACAAAACCTTGACCCGGCGTTTTCAAAAAGGTGCAAACGGCTTCGGTGATTTCTCGCGTTGGCAGAAAAAAGACATTTCCTTCGAACTGGGATCGAACCAGCGACCTTGGGATAGCAGAACTGATCTGTTATAGTCCCATGCTCTTCCGCTGAGCTATCGAAGGCTTAGTATGGACATACTGGCATACCTGATGAATCGGGAGTAAGCAATGAAAATTCTCTTTTGCACCACATCCACACTACTTTGGTAGCTAGAGAAATTCATGCAGTAAAGCAGAGAGTACTGCAAGGCATCAAGTAAGTTTGATTACAGTTAGCTTGGACGGGGGAAGAGTAAAAGACAAAAGACGTCGAAAAGCGGCGCTACCGTGATCTCTGTTTATCGCACCAAGGGGTCCAGATCCCAGAGATTTGGCGTAGATTCTCCCTAACTCTCATTATCACAAGAAGGGATATGAATACCGTGTGACGCATGTATATGTGGTGCAATCTTGACTGCATGAGCGGAACGCAATAAGATACCTGTTTGGTGGCCGGCGTATCGTGACATGACCCGTGAGACGATAACCGTGCCGGTTCCGGCAGGGCGATCACTAACTAACCTGACAAGCAACCATTTCGGCAAGCAACCATTTCACCCATCTCATAGTACTCTTGCTCGGTGATTGCTTGAAGCGGATTCCTGAATTGGTAACATGTATGTTTGGGTAGCCGATATACTACGTCGTTAGAATATCATAGAAGCAGAACTACGTTGAGCTACACTTAAGGCATAAGTAGGTTTTTTGCAACACCCATCAAATGTAGTATAATTAGCTTAGAGCAGTCCTTACCCAATACCCAATTCATAGGCCATTTAGGGAAGGTTCTAAAAAATGCTTCCAAGTTTCCGGACAGTCCTAGTAGTAATAGACTTTATAACGCTCAGACTTTATATTGATATATGGCACAACCTTTAGTGACACTGCAACCAACCAATTACCTCTGGTTCATTAAGGACCCATCAATTAACGGCAGGTGACACGCATAATCTGAGGGTTCACACGTTCACGTGCAGGTTCCAATTAGTGTCGCCGTCGTGACACGATCGTGCGAACCCTTGATCAACCGCTGCTGAACCAGATCGATTGGAAGAGATGATTTCCCAGAACCTTTCATTAAAGCCGGCCCTCGGAGTGTGACGCTGCAACGCGATTTGTGATGCACGTTGGATACCAGAATTGCGCGAGTACCGCACGTTGACATGAGGTACACAAGGTTTAATGGCCTCCTTCCAGGATATCGTGGGGCCTGCCGCGGTTACGCACAAGCAGAGGTACTTCTTCAGCTATACAACTTCAAGCGTGCGCATCTCATCTGTGGACGGCAATCGAACACCCGCCCTTAAAATGATGACGACAAGCCAGTCATCCGCATGCCTGGCCGATATCGGTGGATACTATTACGAAATAGCGCATTATGAGTAATACAGAGGTGAGAAATGACGATGCATGCTTACTTGCGTCCCTACGTTGTAGGTATGGTTCTTGACAGGGAGATGGTGATGATGATTTCCCAGTTCAATGAGCTACTCTCGTATGAGTTATGATACGTGGTTGTGTTGTGTTGCTTCGCGAAGCGAAAGCCAACCGCAGCAGCCATAAAGCTCGGACGCAAAAACATGGACGGCTCGGTCGGTTGATGAGACGAGATCCGAGGGAATCAGAAAAGTGCGAGTAGGAAAGAAGGATCTACTGAGCATAATTGCAAAAGTTTAATGCTAATGTTTATATTTCGAAGTAGTCTCACCTGTCGGTTCCGCGGTTCCGAGAATGAGTCAACAGCCACCCTATAGTCATCAACGCCTGAACGATTATGCCCTGTGACCATGACTGGTAGAGGTCACCATAAAGCAACCGAGTAATCGATGTCCCTTTGAGGGAGTGTCTCCGCTTGCTCGTGGTGCGAAAACATGCCTACTCAGTATTCCATCATATAAGTGGCCATCGATAGAAGTTACGAGTGGGGATTTTCGCAGGGGGATATGGTAGGTATCATTTTTTTGCGTTTCAGTTGGCGTAGTCACAACGGAGGCCTTCATGCGCTCTTGTGTGTTGTTGGGTTGACAAGTAATGCCGCGGTAGATAGGAGGTGGGCATGAAGACGAAGTGTTGATTTACGCTTGGAGTTCGCATCGGAAAGGCTGACGTGCCCACCTGCGGGAATAGCCAAATTCAGACCCCCGGTTGAAATGCCAGGGGACTGAGGAAGGAGGGGGGGCAACTGTAGAAAAGGGGAGAACACCGTCACCAGTCAGTTGCGTCTCTCTGGGATACGACATTCGTCGGGCCCTGAGTACAGACGACTAAGGGTGGGGGAACAATGGCGAGAGGGTTTAAAAGTCTATTGAGGCTGCCGTCCGCAAAGTGGGTATACTGTAGCGGGCATTGAATTGAATTGAGCGACAACAGACATCTGCCCTTTCTCTCTCAGCCGAGCCACACATCCCTGTCGTCTTTCCTTACCCTTACCACCGATCACTTTCTTAATGATTTCAACAACGATTGCAACCCGGGGGACTCGCATATCTGTCTTCTTCTTGTCTCTTCCACATTCTTGCAATCCACGAAACACGCTTCCCAGATTTTTGACCGTTCCGATTCGTCAGCAATTTGGGGCAAGCGTTGGTGCCTTGTCAATGGACGACTCGACAACTCGTTCAGTCCTCTCTGTTCCCATCTATGGGTAACGAGCAAACATTTTTCGCATCGGACAACTTGAACATGTTGCAAGCGTGTGGCTTCTTGTTTTCCTTGCCGAGCGCAAACTCAGCGGGCATAAGGTCTGTCCTTCCGTTAAGAACATAAGTTTCCAGTGACCAACCACCAAGGCCAAGGTGCCGCTAAGTTCCAGATATCTTGTCGTCTCGTCTCTCTGGAAGGCCAATCGCTTCCGATACAGTACCTCCCATTCGTTTGCTTGCGGGCATCTTTCCGTCTTTCCGCTATTTCATTTTCTTGTGTGGCAGACCTTCCGCTTTTGCCGACGTCCTTCTGCAGCATCTGGTTGAGCTTGAGGCACGACTACGTTTGCTCCCACCTGGTGTAGTCATTGAAGTTTGCTTTGGGTATTGCTCACACTGGACTAGGAATCAAACTTAGACATTTGATCTTGCTGGACTGACGAAACGATGCAATGACTCGCCTTCGGCTTTTTGGGTCACGTCACAGTCACCTCCGATTGTGACACCGTCACACATACTAATCTAGGGAGTCACGAAGGTGCGTCTCGTTGGTTTCCCCCGTAGCACAAGAGTTTGTCCTTGGAGGGGTATTGGAATAGATTTCGTCGTCGGAGAAGTCGATTTTAGCAAATGCCGCGCAAGCTATTATGTCCTGCCTGCGGGATACAGGAACGAGCCGATGCCATTGGTGCGAATCCGAAGGGGCTAGAGGACGTGGGTGTCATATCAGACCGCAAGTCAACATATTCTGGTGTGCTTTGCACAATATTGCGCTGGATTCGTGGATAGAAAGGGGAATTTGGTCAGTTGTGATGCTTTCCGGGCCTCATTCCGTGTGTGTCACTCACCAACGCATGATCCATCTCACTTCGGAAGCGAATCCCCCCACCTGTGTGTCCTCCTCCTCCCACCTCCCCACTTTCTCCCTACAATCGTTCTTGCGATAGCTCAACATCCGAGAAATCAGCCATCGCGGAGCTGGAGAGGGATGATCAGCGGTCGGATTAGCAATGCGGATCTGCAAAACGTATACGCGTTTTTAGTTTCAGGCTTCCCAACGGTGAGATAACAAGCACCCTGACCAACTTTCAGAATCGTTCTTACCTGTGATCCTGGGGGGTGATTGTCAACGAGGCTGGCCCGAATGGGAATACGTGCGGGGTGACGGATGGGCGGACGGATGCCGGCCAACCCAGAGTAGAGAACTTTGCTAGCGACCAGGAAGCCGCCCGCCCGGGCGCGGGTCCTGTCTAGAGTAGACACGGCAATTTTTTAACGTTCTCATTGGCTTTCCGTACAAAGAAAGCTGTTACGGCCGCGTTCTTCTCAATTACCTTTTAGAATCTCCCTCCTCTCCTCTCCTCACTTCTTCCTCTCTGTTTTCTCACCACCATTCACCACCTTCCTTTCCCCCTCCCACCCCTCTTTTCTTTCAGACCTTCCTCACACAATGTGCAAAACACAGCGACAGTCATGCGCCTACGTCCACCCGCCCTTCCCGTCGTTCGCTTGGGTCATGATAGCCCAAGCGAACCCACCAAGCAGAGCATATGCCTACGGCTACATACAAAATGCGCACACCAACATGAAAAAGCGTCTGGCCTCCCATGGCGGACGCTATCGACCCTCCTTGCAACCCTCCGACAAGTCTCCACCTGTGCCAGAGAAACACATGGTAAGATCACTATCCACCTTTATCTGTGCAAATGTTTTGGAGCAGCTGATTATTACATATTTTATCTTCCCTCATTTGATAGCAAACGGTAGACTATCGCTTCCGAGACCCCCCCACGCGGTTATACGTGCCTTACCATGAGGGATGCCGCACATCGCAAGGGCGATCGGTGGGACGCGCGACGATAGCAGGGGCACTGGTAACATCACCACAGCCAGCCGTCGCTGCTGCAAATCCAACATGCAAGTGCCCTGGTGGCGTCGATGACGGACAGCAGCATGGAGTATCCATCGGTGCGCTTCCAGTAACAAGAACGACGACCACTTCTCCCGTAAAAACGTCCGCACAGGTGCTATTGAGCGTGCTGCGTCGGGCATATGGCCTCTCCAAAAGCACCATAAAAGAGTCGGATGGGGCTGTTAAAAGCTAAACATGACCAAGTGATTCATGAGCTTAACTTCAGTACCACTGCATCTTGACCACATTGTTCTTCTCGCCGAGCTAATCGGGGCGGAGACTTTACAACAATGTCTCTGCTCTTCCCTTGGACCCCTTAAGCTTTCTGGTAAATCTTCCCCGACAGCAAAAGCTCTTGCATGACCAATGGGTCTGATGTACCTACCATCTCTCCGATCAGTTTATCAGGTGTCTGCTTATGTAACATAAATCACCTGACAACAGCGCTTACTTTGTTCGATTTCCGAAACATCTTCTCATCTCATATCATTTCCTAGCTATCTGCGGGCCATAGAAACGTGTTTTTCACAATATAAATCAAATGGATCTTTGTGCGTACATATTATTTTCGGTCGCCCGCTTGCACATGAAGCATCTCATCTCGTCAAGTCTGGTGAGCGAGCCTACCGATTGGTTTGCATCCGCTCCATAACTCCGCCTGTCCGCGAAACTCAGCAGGAGATCTAATCGAAACCCCAAGTTCGTTTCTTGTTTGACCCATTAGTTACAGCCCGTGCCAGTGGCACACCACCCAAACACACCTCTAGTTCCATAACGCCTGGCAGCTTTCCTTATCTCTTTTCAATAATCGAGGTAGAGGAACAATTGACCGAGCGTCGGACGACTCGGATCCCAATCGTAACCGGAGAAAATCATTAGACCAAACGTGACTGAAATTTGAAGCAGATGGGCTCAGGAATTTGAAACTTTGCCAAGGACTACTTGGCTGCACACTCCAGCATATGGGTCATGCAATTCTACGCTGGTGCTCTGGGAAATCTGGTGGATAAGCTCTACCTGTGTGGCATGCCAGTGATGCCGCTTTGTGGGCATGCTGTCTGTCATCTCCACAGCCTTGTCACACAATACGCAGGGGTACGGTGTAAGACATACTGTATAAATACGTTTCTGTGAACAAAACGGAATATCTGGTGTCCACTGTTGCCCTGGATGTCAACCGCATTACGATGACCAACATCTCCCGGTACCTTGGTTATTCGCAATCGATCCATTGCTCATTTTAGGTCCTCAGAATGTGCAAGCTGGAACGATTATCGAGATTATATACCAAAATATAACAACTCTCGGTCTATAACTAAAAGCGGCGTAGTTTTCACCCATGGATGAGTAAACTAGATAGCAGTTAACACAACGGGTATATGGTCTGGCTGAGTGTGGGATACAATGACAAGAGAAAAACACAAAACACGAAGTGGTAAGGAGAGTGTCATTTGGGTTCTGGAAGGGCCGCCTTGCGGGTGAGAACGTAGCCCACGGTCCGGTACCAATGGCCGACTGTTCTCCACGCTGCAACAGGCCAAATCTCATTTTTGCGGGCCATCCTGGAACGAAGCTTCCACGTGCTAAGTTTGCTCTTTATCTCAGCAAAGCGAGTGACAACCTCATCCATTGCGGGGCGCTTCGTCGGATCCTCCTGGACCATGTCGGTGATGAGTGGTTTGATGAAATCAAAGCCATGATACTTCTGTTTCATGCAACTCAGAATGATTCCTTTTGGATAAATAGGGTGTGCAGACCTGGATATAGTCCTCTCGAACTAAATTTCCTAGATAGTATACGTCAGTTGGGAATGGATTGCAGGGCGTCGCTCGGTCTTGGTGCTCAGGTGCCGACTTGTCGCCGCCACGAAGAGGTTGATCAAGAGGAGGCCCGTTAGCCGGATCGTATTGCCGAGAAAGGCCAAAATCGATAAGAAGGTATCGTGGAGGACGCCAAATCCTTGTGTATCTTTTAGCCTTTCCACGAAAGTTCTTGCTACGCCAAATGTCAACCGGATGGAATGACCGAGGATACATCCTCGACGGATCAAGCATGATGTTTTCTGATGTGCAATCCCTGAAAAATCATATCAACGAACTTGTATGCGGTGGACAAGTAGAATAGATACCGATGGACGACATTTTGTTCATGCATGAATTGAACGCCCTGGTAGATTGAGCGATGTATTAGCAAGAAATAGGAAACACATACGTCACATATCTGCCCAAAGAACACCGCAAACTCTCCGTATGTATCAAACGGTGGGTCATAGAATGGACGCAAGTGGGGGTGCACCATGATTGGGGTTTCATTTGGCAGCTCAATAACATCGAGGAGACATGCACAGTGGTTTCGAGGATCCGAGGCAAGGGGATCAGAAGAAAACAGTCTATTAATTTGAAGTTCGTAAGGGCCTTCGTTCTCAAGGAGTCTCTTCAATATTACGGTTTTCCCGTCAGAGGTCCTAGTCGCATCCATGATCAGACGACGCTGAGAGTTGTCAGCACAATTTCTTTAAGAGCAAGTGCATATGCTCACTCTTTGTGGTTGGCCGTCTTCACAATCCAGAAAGTGTTTTTTGGTTCCGATCCAGGATGGCTTCCAGTCCGGGTGGTATCGAGGTCGAAGCATGTAGCCAGCGAGCTCGAGGGCCTTTTGTCGCTCAGCCCACCATGTCTCCAGTTCCTCAAGCTGTCCTGGCTCATATCCTGCGAAAGCGTTAGATATAAAGTTGTCTGCGGTCTCAGTCATGTACAACACAAGGTAAATGTAGAATCAATGACGGAGTATGGGTCAACTCGAAATTCTCACCTCGCTGTGCCTTGTTCGTCTGGCGCAGGATAGATTATGTAATATTTTGACTATTGGTTAGTTGAACAATAAGCTGATGGTAAGCAATCGGCCCACGTCCCTTGCATGTCCCTCATAACATCGTTGTCATGTAGAAGAGCCTTAACTGTCAACTTTACCGATCTACACAATCAGAGAGCTTTAAGATTCCTGAGTCGGCACGGGGTACCTGCCTGGGCTACTTTATCACAATTGGCAGTCCCTCCTTGTTCCCAAAGTAGATCGTTATCAGACCCGTCTTCATTGGAAGTTCTACTAGCCACGGCTTGGGCTCACTACATTGTACTTGTAGTACTAGCGTCTAACCCTGGGTTGCATATTTAACAACTACGGAACCCGAGCCCTGAGCCCAATTCAGCGCTCTCGTTTCCCACCTTTGAACTTCCTCTCAGAACGTTTCCTTACTTCTCGATGTCTAGCACATTTTCTCAGGCCTATGCTCCCCAATTTGCTGGTGGTGTGTTTCAAGTCACGAGTCAGTTCGTTGGACAGGCCATCGTCGAAAGCATCGCTAAACAATTTCCCCGTCGCAAAATCCAACGTGGCGATTCGTATGCGGACGAAGCATGCAATCTCCTTCGAACCAATTTCGAACTAATCGATCCTGTTGATCAACGTAATATCAGGGCCTTACTGCGATTGTCAGTCCGATGTGTTCAAATGCTACTACTGGTACCTTCGTCCTGACCCACACACATGTTAGGGTGGGAAACAAAAAACAGAAAATAGAAAGTGGCGGTGGTTCTCAATTCCAAAAAATGTTAGAAGCTAGGAAGTATAAATGCCATTGCAAAGAGTTATACCTTGTGGTGAAGGTAAGCCTCGTCAGCCAGTCATGACAACAGAACCAAGCCTGACTGTAATATATAGAAAGCATCTGATCGAGGGGTCCATGAATCTCTCTTAAACCAACTCAGCCGAGCTCTTGGGGACATCCGTAGGCAGACTCTTGTTCCCGTCGAGACCTCGAACTTCTCACGACGTCACCGTTGCAGAGTTGGACACTCGCGACCCTTTTCGTGACCCACATCTGACGCCGTCCTTGACGAATTTATCTGTTAATTCTCTTGACAGGGTGGAGATGACGACATTTGGGACAGACACAGGAGGTTAGTCGTGGATCGGTATCATGTATCTTCGCCAGTATTGGTATTGATCGTATGTTGAGATTTGGCTGTCGACCTGACCATGCACCACGAAGACGCGACCACAGAGGAGCTGATCGTGCATATCCCGCCTGATAGTGCGGGCACTGGAGGTGAGTTAGTTGTCCGATCAAATATAGACCCCAAAGTGATGTCTGGATAGTCCAACAGATCACAATTATCCCTCTTGGCGCAGAAGAATACCCTCAAGACAGGGCGGATGCGAATGGAGGTGAACAGGGGAATCCGTCTAATCCTAGGCCATAGTTCTCCTACTTCTAGCCGTGTGTCCTGTCATTCTCCTGCATGATGTACCAGAGCCCATGTACTGTATTATTTTCTTGGTAATTATTCTGCCTCACTTGGAGATACCACTGTTGTATTTTTCGTACCGCGGTACAAAGCTTCCTGGGGGCCCTAAGAGCATCAGGCAATCAGTAACATTGTGCCATATGAACAGACACTCACGGCGCAGGCAGCGTTCATGATAATATTGGGGTGAACCTACCTAAATTTGTGACAATTTGAACGTGGTCTAACTGGAATTCAATGTGCTGGGGGACCAGATGAAACATGTCGGTAATAGGTGGGGTGGAAATATCGCATATGTCGATGTTCATGTACTTCAGCCAGCCAATCGAGGAATCTGGAGAAGGTGCGGTGCCCACTCAAGGGGAGCTAAGGAGAAGTCAGCCAGTGAGGCCGCGCGGTTGAGAGGCAGAACTTTGGGGGGCTCCCGTAACATGCATGACCCCATTTTTCTTTTTCCCATTCCTCAATCGGACGTATATTGAGGCAACACACTGGCCTCTCATCCACCTAGAACCCGTCCACCCTCACATATTCCCTGCACTCAAAACAAAGACGAGCACCGAACTCGAATGCCCGCCGATGCTTCGTCCTGTCACCATGCTGCTTGACACCTCAAGGCCTCAAGCTTGACGTCAAACACCGCACGGCCTCGATAATACCGGAGATAGGTTCTCCCTACTTTTTTTTTGTTCGTTTTTGGAAACCTGAAAGTACTGGACGGAGAACTACAAACAAAAGAAACAACAAGAATATACGCGGACAACGGTGAGCCTACATGCACAAACAGGTCAAATTGAATCCCTTATGCTATACAATCAGGATCTGATCGAGTCACTGCCCAAAGCCGTCGTCAATAGAGACAGTTGGACAACGGGAGCACCCTACATCATTTTCGTAGCCGTCAGGATAATAACTAGGCGAGCAGTGAGGCTGCTCGTAGGTTGGTGTCATGGGCATTTGGATCGCTTGCGTTCGGGATCATCGGTCATTTGCCAGGTTGAATCACAGTACGTGTTGTCCTTTAACCTTACATAGGCGTGCGGCGACGTCGTAGTAATTCACGATGAATTTATTTCTATGCTCAGGTTGGTTCGTCGTTGGTATCCAATAGTCGGCTGCCGTATCCATGTTCTTGATCTGGGATAACTACTCCCCAAGTGGGTTCTTGCTGGCTTCACATCTGGTATTAATTACCCCAAGTGCGTTCTCCGTTAGTGTTTCGTTTGATATCGAGTGGACTGAAACGCTTTACCAAGTAGGTATCGGGGACGCCCTCGTTTGGTCCCGTACTTGGCGCTCTCTCCGCTTGCTCGTGACCTATCACCCGAGGGCAGAGCTACATCTCCATCCGTTCCCTGGCCTTGTTTCACTAATGTGAGAAAACCCACAAAATTGTCTCCATTCGCCTTCGCAACTGCGAAAAACAATAGGGGCAAATGTCATGTTGAACACGCATCGCCAGTGGCACACTCCTTAGCGACGAACCTGATGGTATTTTAATTTAAGAGAACTGAGACGCCTGGAGGTTTGGGACCATGAATTCCACAGCCATCGCTTGACAATTGTAAATGACTGTGAGCATTTTCATGCTCTTGAATTTCCCTATATATTGCTTACGTATGCCAAATCGTTAAAGGCGTCGTAAGCTATTGTGTTTTCTAGCCAACGTAGAAATCTCACCGACTCATATTCAATGTTCACTTCATGGGGAAGGCCAAGACAAACACCCGTTACTGTGCTGTTGCCTCAGTTGAAGTGTGTTCTCTTGTTGTCCTTTCAATCCAATGTCTGCGCTGACTGAGTGATGTTATGCGAGGCAAGTCAATGGCCGGGCAGATTTAATTTGGTAGCCTCAGGATCACACTTGTGATCACTGTTCTGCAGGTTCTATGGGAAGACTACAAAACGTACTTGATGAGCATGCCTTGTTCCGTATTAGTACGTACATGGTTGCGTGCTCTCTTGGCCACAGGTTACGAGCCGACTCCGGGTGATTGGTTACTTGCGTGGTACGTCCGCGCAACTCCGACAAGGTCTTGACACACGAGATCCAGGATCTGGGTGAGTCGGTTACTTGATGTCCCTTGTCTTAATTCAACACGCACGGCTCCATCTCTTTGTCCCTCGACGATCTTGCTGTCTTTGTCCTGAGGGGGCTCAATTACAGTGTGGCACCCAAAGGCTGATTACGTCATTGGGCCCTACCTTAGTCACGTGCAGGTTTCAACCGTCGCGAGTTTCTTGATCACCTGACGTACACGTGGTGTACATCTTCGTTCGTCACGCCACGTGTGGATCTCATTCCTAGAGTCCTCGAAAGTACCTAGCCATAGGTAAGTGAAGGTGTGCTCATCTTGCGTTCTTTCCGTACTCTCGAAGATGTGTACCATTGCTGTCGTGTGTCTCTATATTCTATGTCCCTATGGTATCGCCCCACTGTATCTCTAGCTGGCTCGTCCCATTGATCTGTAGTCTCTGTGACATGTAAGTTACACAAACGCGTTTATTGGCTTCGAGACCTTATTTTGGACTCCTGGCATCTCATCTTATATAATTTCCTGGCTATCAGCTGGCCACAGCGAAACTTTGACTTAAACAAAATAGATTTTGAAGGAAGATCCTGTTAACTTCGGTGACCTGTGCACCCTGAATAGTGCCTCGTTGAAATTGGGTGCTGGCGGATGGTGTCCAAGGATGGGCGAGCCTGCTGATTGGCGTGCTTCTGCTCCAAAACTCCGCCCGTCTCTGAAGTTCCGCGGAAAATCCCTTTGATCGGACTCTGAAGCCAACGTTGCGTCGAGTCGCCACAGGGATCCCATACTTACGCGTGCACGCCAGTATATTCTCAGTAGGGATCAAGTTGCTCTCAGGCCGGGCCCAATGACCGCCAGGGTCCTCCCACGAGGTGAGTCGTTTGCGGTTGCGCTGGCATCCAGCGTCGCTAACGTTTCAGACGTGGCGCGTTGGCATTAGCACTTACTGTAGTAGCCATAGTACGTGGGTCTCGCTCGTTCTCTAGAATTTGGACCGAATCAAGACAAAGACTTAGAGGACACACAGGTTAGAGGGAAAGAAAGAGACTAGCGGTAATCCATCGCTGCTCTCGATTGTACACGTCGTAGTGTATTTATACATGCAGGGAATCGTAACTACTAAAGACGGGAAGCGTTTAGTACAGACGCGAGAGTAAACCTACGACTCTAACGGCGCGACTACCGCGGACGAGCTTGTAAGTAAAGGTCGTCGAGACGGAGGAGAGGCAACGCAAGGCATGAGAACTGTGAGGCCTTGTGATACTTTGAGTCTCCACTGTCTGATCGGACAATGCGCAGGCGGTGCGGTGTAGGACATATAAACACTTTTCTGTCCACAAAACGGAATATCTAGTGTCCACTTTTCTCTCCAGAGTGGTGCTGCCGTGTTTCCTTACTGTGGGACAGTTTGGCAACGTCGAGCACCCTCACGGCGTTGTCCTGGACGTCAGCGGCATTGCGATGACTAACGCCCAGTATATTGGTTTATTCGCAATCAATCCATTGCTCATTTTAAGTCCTCAGAATGTGTAAGCTGGAACGATTATCGAAGCTATATAGAAAATCTCGGTCCATAACTAAAAGCAATGTAGGTTTCACCCATAGATGAGTAAACTAGATCAGAGCAGTTAACACAACGGGTATATGGTACGACAGAGTGTGGGATACAATGACAAGAGAACAACACAAGACACGATGAAAGGAAGTGGTAAGGATAGTCATTTGGGTTCTGGAAGGGCTGCTTTGCGGGTGAGAACGTAGCCCACGGTTCGGTACCAATGGCCGACTGTTCTCCACGCTGCAACAGGCCAAATCTCATTTTTGCGGGCCATCCTGGAACGAAGCTTCCACGTGCTAAGTTTGCTCCTGATCTCAACAAAGCGAGTCACAACCTCATCCATTGTGGGACGCTTCGTCGGATCCTCCTGAACCATGTCGGCGATGAGTGGTTCGATGAAATCAAAGCCATGATATTTCTGTCCCATGCAACTCAGAATGATCCCTGTTGGGATGAATGGGGCATGCAGACCTGGATATATTCCTCTCGAACTAAGTTTCCGAGATAGTAAACGTCCGTTGGGAATGGATTGCAGGGTGCCGTTCGGTCTTGGTGCTCAGGTGCCGACTTGTCGCCGCCACGAAGGGGTAAGTCAAGAGGAGGCCCGTTAGCCGGATCATATCGTCGAGAAAGACCAAAGTCGATAAGAAAGTATTGTGGAGGACGCCAGGTCCTTGTGTATCTTTTGGCCTTTCCACGAAAGTTTTTACCACGCCAGATGTCGATGGGGTGGAAAGATTGAGGATACATCCTCGACGGATCAAGCATGATATTTTCTGGTGTGCAGTCCCTGATAAATGAGATCAAAGCTTGGATTTTGTGAATACAGAGGATTAGATACCGATGAGCGACATTATGTTCATGCATTAACTGAACACCCTGGTGGATTGGACAACACAATCAACATTAGCAAAAAGAGGGGGGCCTCACGTACCTCGCATATCTGCCTAAAGAAAACGACAAATTCCCCATATGTATCAAACGGCGGGTCATAAAATGGACGCAAGTGGGGGTGCACCATGATCGGGGGGTCATTGGGTAGCTCAATGACATCGAGGAGACGTGCACAGTGGTTTCGAGGGTCCGAGGCAAGAGGATCAGACGAAAACAGCCTATTTATTTGAAGCTCAAAAGGGCCTTCTCTCTCGGGGAGTTTCTTCAATATCACAGTTTTGCCGTCAGAGATCCTAGTCGCATCCATGACCAGACGGTGCTAAGGACTGTCAGGGACATTTCTTGAAAACAAAGTGTATTCTCACTGTTTGTGGCGGGCCGTCTTCACAGTGAAGAAAATACTTTTTAGTCCCGATCCACGATGCTTTCCAGTCTGGGCTATACCGCGGTCGAAGCATGTAGCCAGCGAGCTCGAGGGCCTTCTGTCGCTCAGCCCACCATAACTCCTGCTCTTCGAGCTTTTCTGGATCATATCCTGCGAGAGGGTTAGATATCCAGTCGCCTGCTGTTTCAGACATGTACAATACAGGGTAAACGGGGATGTAGAACCAGAGACGATGTATGGGTCAAGTGCAATTTGGAACCCACGAGCGTAGATTACATAATATCTTTTCACTCGCCAATTGAACAATAAGATGTATCGGGCTGATTGTAAACAATCGGCCATGTCCTCAAAATCAGCGTTGTCAGGTATATGAGTCTTGACTGACAACTCTATCCTTAACCGATCTGCCTCACGACCAGAGAGTTTCGAGTCGGAAAAGGATGCTTAGCTACAGCATCACAATAAGTCGTGCCTCGGCTCCTTGTTCCCAAGATAGTTTGTATTAGCCCCGTCCGTCTTCAAGGGAAGTTCTCTCAGCCATGGCTTAGATTCATGCCGCATTGTACTTGCACCACTAGCGTTGAGCCTCGTGCTGCATATATAACAACCACGCAGCTTGAACCCAATTTAAAGCTCTCGATTTCCCATCTTCAAACAAATATTTCCCTGTCCCAGAACACCTCCTTGCTACGCAATTTACCTGGATGTCTGGCGCCACATTTTCTCAAGCATACGCCCCTCAATTCGCTGGCGCGGCACTTCAAGTTGCGAGTCAGCTCATAGCGCCATCTATTGTCCAAGGCATCCTTCAGCATCTTCCCCGCCGCAAGGTGGAACGCGGGGATTCCTATGCGGACAAAGCACGCGATCTGCTTCGGCTCAACTTGGAACTAATTGATCCTGCTGATCAGCCTAATATCAGATCCTTACTTCGATTGTCAGTCTGACGAGTTTAAATGATACTGGTATCTACAGCTTGACTGAAACACTGTGCGTTAGAGTGGAACAAAACAAGCAGAAGATAGAAAGTGGCGACGGTTCTCGAATCCAAAGAATGTTTTTAGCTAAGGAGTATAAATGCCTCTCCAAACGGCTATACATTGTGGTGAAGGTAAGGTCCGGCTAATCAGTACTGCAGTTTAAGCCTGACTCTGATATAGCGAGCATCCGATCGAGGGATTCATGAATCTCTCCTGGGTCAGATCAGCCAGGCTCTCGGGGAAATACGTACGGAGGCTCCTGTTCCC
Organism: Lactifluus piperatus; assembly: GCA_003315875.1. Lineage (NCBI taxonomy): Eukaryota > Fungi > Basidiomycota > Agaricomycetes > Russulales > Russulaceae > Lactifluus > Lactifluus piperatus. Next base: position 1,270 of record QFDX01006495.1, on the reverse strand, counting down.
ATCGAGACCTCGACCCTCTCACGACGTCACACCCCTGCAGAGTTGGACACTCGCAACCCTTTTCGCGACCCACGTCCGACACCGTCCTTCACGAATTCATCTGTTGACTCCCTTGACAGGGTGGAGTTGACGACATATGGGACAGACACAGGAGGTTAGTCGTGGATTGGTATCATGTATCTTCGGCAGTATTGACCCTACCCTGAGATCTGGCTTTCGACCTGACCATGCACCACGAAGACGCGACAACAGAGGAGCTTATAATGCATATCTCACCTGATAGTGCGGGCTCTGGAGGTGAGATACTTGCCTGATTAATTATAGGCCCCGAAGTGATGTCTGGATAGTCCAATCGATCATAACTATCCCTCTTGACGCAGAGGAACACCCTCAAGACAGCCCGCATGCGGCACGGAGGTGAACATGGGGATGCGTCTGGTCCTAGGCCATAGTTTTTATATTGCTATCCACATATCCCGTCATTCTCGTTCCCGTATGATGCACCAGAGCCCATATACTGTACCCTTTTCTTGGTATTTATTCTGCCTCACTTGGAGATACCACTGTTGTGTATTTCGTACGACGGTACAAACCTTCTTGGAGGCCCTATGAGTACCAGGCTATCAGTAAGAATGAACAGGCACCTATGATGCAGGCAGTGTTCATGACAATATTGGGGCGAACCTAAAATCGGAGACAACGTGGTCTAACAATTAATGTGCTGAGGGCTCAACGACGGGACAGGGGGCAAGACGTGGGTGGAATGGGAATCTCGTATATGTCGATGTCCAGGCTTCAACTTTGTACTACGAGCAGGTAGTTGAGGATCGAGGAATCTGGAGGAGGTTAAGTTCCGACCATAACGTCTGTGAGCTAGGGAAAGGTCAGCCAGGGAGGCTGCAGGAGGTCTAGTGAAGCCGCGCCGTGGGGAGGCAGAACTTTGGGGGGGTAACATGACCCCATTTTTTTTTCTTTCCCTTTCCCCAATCGGATGTATATTCAAGGTTGAAGCAACACTAGTCCCTCATCAATCTCATCCACCAGAACCCGTCCATCCTCACATATTCCCTGCACTCAAAACAGAGACAAGCACCAAACTCGAATACCTGTCGGATGTTTCGTCCTGTTACCATGCTGCTTGACGCGCAGCCTTGACGTCAAACACCGCACGGCCTCGATGACAACGGAGATAGGTTCTCCCTACTTTTTTTGTTCGCTTTTGGAAACCTGAAAGTACTGGACGGAGAACTATAACAGAAGAAACAACAAG
>QFDX01006494.1:0-12115 GCA_003315875.1 Lactifluus piperatus | reverse complement strand
TTTTTTTTTTTTTTTTTTTTTTTGAATCCAATTTTGAACTATATTCGTGGGCTTGTGCTACCAAACATATGTACCGCATCAAAGACACAGAGAGAAGCCACTAATCTAAGTCTTATCATGCAATGTGCCCATCAGTCCCCTCCTAACTCTGTGTTTCGTAGCAGTGTTTAGGCACGTTGATCAGTGGTTGGAGGTGCTCTCATACAGTTGATCAGATGCCAGGTCACCAGGCTGCACATTCTCAATTGGCTGATGCTGGGCAGCTTCACGAGCAGTGAGCACAGGCTCCAGGATTGTCACAGTCCTGTCACGTTCTGACACTGACTAGACGGACCAGCTATTCCCATAGGAGCAGGGAGAGTCTAGATCAGGTGATTGTGTACGATACATGTGATTGTAGGAGCATGTGTTTACTAGAAACACATGCTCAGGACGAAGCGACATGTGTTTATTAGAAACACATGTCAAAAGCATAGTAGCACATGATTCTCACATGTGTATTTAAGTTCTCTAGTATGACACTGAAGCCCTAAGCTTCAGTTTAGTTCAGAATCTGAACCCCAGTTATCCTTCACATTGTCTTTAGTTGGAAGAGGAGGTAATTAACTCGCATTAATTCCCCCTTCTATCTTGACTACACACTCCAGGAATACTCGTTAGGGAACCATCTCTCGCAGCTGATCAAGGAGGCCAATCTGTTGGTTGTGTGACGAGCCTTTATCAATACCCCTCCTTCAGTTCCCTGAGTGCTTCCCTCACTAGCGTCACTGTAGTGCGTTTGGAGGCAGTCGAAAACCATCATATTCTTTCTCCTTCCTTCTCTGCTTGTACATCCCCACTCCGCCTTAACTAGGCACGTCCAAGGGCTGGCATTCCTGCTTGCTCTCTTAGTTGTTCTCATAGTCCAATTCACCATCTATTGGTTTACTCTAGGAGTCACTCTATTCCTAGTTCGGTTTGGCTTGGGTATTCTCTGATTGAGAATACAAGACAATTGAATAGTGCTCTTCGCACATATGGTCCCTCAGAACCGTAACACAGTCCTGAGGGCAATGGTGGCCATGGGTGTGAGGTGACAGTGGGAAGGATCATGGGTAGGGCAGGGAGTGGTTGGCTTGTTCGGCTTGGAGGGGGTGTCAGTGTTACCCTTGCCCTTCTCCACTCCACTAACCTTGATAGCCTCCTTGGAAATGGGGCATTGGTGTTGCTTCATCGACTTCCAGGTGGCAAACTTGCATCTGCACGCATGGCATTGTCACTTAGGCAAGCACCCTCCAGCTGCCTCTTCGGTGGCCTTTCGGTGCTCATGCCTCGTTGGGCAGGCCTGTTTCTGTGTAAGTTGCTTATTCTCCTTCTGGGCCTGGGTTGCTAGCCTTGGACCAGAAGCAAGGTCGAAAAAGGCCTTGGGGCCTTCACCGTTGAGAAGCTCTAAGATGTAGACAAACATCACCTTTTTCACTCTTGTAGTCAGGTGAGGGACAAGCGCAACAGCACACTTGACCAGGTGGGTGTGATACTGGGGAGAGAACTTGACCCAAAAAATTTTCCTGTCCTTGGCCTTTTGAGCTGAGAGGGCCTGGGCCCTGAGATGATTGATGGATAAGAACCACCAATGACAGAACATGTTGAGAATATCAAATATGGATAACTTCACCATTGCTTCTTGCTTTCTTACCACCACCATCTCTGGTTTTTCCCACGATGGTCCCTAGGTTTTCAACCCCTGAGGAAGAACACCTCGCCCGCATCAGAGCCTCAAATGCGCAAGTGAACAACGAGCCGTACGATGCTGAGCTGCTCGCCTCCCCCCCATACGCATCCTTTGCCCCTGCTCAAGCTCAACCCTTACCCGAGGCCTCCCGGGCTTTGGGTAGGGCTCTGGAGTTTTTGTGGGAGTTCGATTCGCCTCCAAGGGCTTCTGTCTTCTCCACAGTATCTCCACCTCATGACTACATGCAGCTGGACCAGCCTGGCACCAATTCCCCCAAGTTTTTACCTACCCAGGTTTTCATGGGGACTCCCAGTTCCACGCCCACCCCAACACCCGCCATGGATACTTTGGCCGGTGGGGCCGGACCCCCCCATTCTCCTCGCTACTTCCCGCCCAGGAAGAAGCTTCTGAAGAAGAGGGCACTTACTGAGCACACGGAACTTTCTGTCACCGCCGCTTAGTAAGCTAGGCCTGTATGCCGCTAGCCGTTACTCTTCTGGGTCTTAACCGCCCAGGAACGCTGTAATCATCAGTCACAAGTCACTCGACTTGAAGAGTAGGGATCGTAGACCTGAGCACCGACTCAAGGCCTCCCTTTGAGAATGCAAACAGAGAAGAGGGGAAAGGAAGTGGATTGATAGTTGAATGCCAAGTGGTAGGAGTGTAAGACAAGAGACAAGAGATTCAACTTGCCGTCCTAGAGACAGCAAGGACCACTATATATACAGCTAGGCGTAAATCCCTCAATCCTAGGACTCCAATCCTAGGATTGCCATATCAGTACAAACTGAGTCACAACGGGTCATACAGAAGCACAGAAGCACAGCCTCGACGCGCACAGACCATTGCGCACAGACCAAGACATTAGGGTGGGCATAACATACTGGGGCCGGTTCCCCCTATCTTACGTCAGCGACTCCTCCAGTCCTGACGGCCGGTTTCACCACTCCCCCTTCAGAATCGACGTCCTCGTCGAGCGCGTTGCCCGCGGATCTCTCCTTCTTCTTCATCGCTGCTCTGGAGTCGGGAGTTCCATTTGACACAGCTTCGTCGTGGCGCCAGCCCTTCGTAGTGCGCAAGAAGCGTCGCACAGCGCGCGGCCTCAAGCCTGTGACCGCAAAGTCGCCTATCTGAGAGTAAGTTGGCGCGCTCGAGTTGTAACTGGTGGATCTTTGCGTCAATGGAGTCGGCCTCCTCCGTGAATTTTCTATAGCGCGCCATATCTGCTGCGACTCCCCAGTCGTCCAGGTTCCGTGCGCCCTCCAGTAGGGTGAGAAATGCGGGGTTCGCTCCGATGAGTACGTCGATGAACCATCCGGGAAGGGGTTGGTAGGGTTCTTCGTCGTTGAGTCGTGGTGTAGCGTAGATGGAGGTAACATGAGGCGGATTTTTAGGCCCATCTCGGATGGTGAAACACGCGATTTCCCCTGTGTCCAGCTTTTTGATCCATTTGGCAGGCAGGCCCCACCCATCCCCGATCGGGACGCGAAGGCTGGGATATTGGTCGTTCTCGATGTATCCGTTTGGGGCATCTTTATATACTTCTTCATACAGTTCCAGCTGGTCTTGGAGGTCCCGCTTGTCCTTGGTAAGCTGCGATTCGATGTTACTATACATTTTCTCTCGTCTTTTGAGGGTTTCGACCAACCCGTCACAGATAGTTTTGAGGGTGTCCCGATCGATATCATCGTGGCCGTGGAGGGCGACGCTGACTGTGCGTGGACTGAGAAGCTGGAGGTGTGGTGGCGGGACGGGGATAACGTCGGGCGACGAGGCACGCGAGACATTGCGGGTCGCGACAGGACTTTCCATGGTAGTAATCTTTTTTGAATGCGTAGTCGTTGTCGTGGTGTCGGCAGTAGCGTTCGCGACAGAAGCTCCAATGCTCGAGGATGTGCTGGTGTGTGGGGTGACAAAAGGCCTTGGGTTTGAATACAGTGAATCGGTGCCCGGTCAGGGGTGGCTCGTAGAAGAGGGAGCGAAAGAATTCGACTGAGGACTCCAGAGTGAGAGGGGATGCTCTTCCTTGGTTGAACTGGGGCAGTATTTATGCTTTCCTTGGGCGCTTTCCGGTGGTATATCTTTAGCAAGTCTGGCGCGTGGACGTTTTCTACTGGCTCCCATGTGTTGTCACATTCAGGGTATCCCTTCCACTTGATCAGATATTGTAACTTCTTGCGGCGCCCATGATAGCGATGGCTGCGGATGGCCTCGACCTCATATTCAGTTTCCCCTTCGATGAGATCCGGTGGCGGTCGTGAGAAGTTTGGGCCGTGAGCTGTCGTTTCTTCATAGGGTGATAAGAGCGACGCGTGGAACATGTCATGGATCTGCCACGTCATAGGTAGCTCCAATCGATACGCCACCGGGGATATCTCCTTCGTGATCTTAAAGGGTCCGTACCGAATGGGGATCACTTTGGATTTCTGATGTGGCATCTTCAAGTTCTTTCCCTCAAGCCACACGTATGATCCTTCTTTGAATTGCGCTTCCGGGGTTCCTGACTTCTTTGTGGCCCGGTTGAGGGCTTCTATCGCTTGCTCCCTTCTTTCTGTCATGATCTTCGCCCTTTCCTCCACGGATTCGTTAGGTGTTCTCGGAGTTAGTCCTGGGTTTAGGGTAATGTCGTATCCTAACAAGATCTGGTTGGGGGATAAGCCTGTGGTGGAGTTCTTCCGGTTGTTGTGTACTGCCGACGCGAGTGCCAGCCAGTAGGTCCAATCTTCCGGCGCTGCTAAAGTGACAAGTCGCAAATATTGCTCTATCCACTGATTCTTTCGTTCCGATAAACCATCCGTCTGGGGATGAAACGCCGTGGATAGATTCTGTTGGATTCCTAGTCGTGTCGCCAGAGCTTTCCCAAAGTGGGAGGTGAACCGTGTATCTCTGTCGCTAATGACCTTATCGGGTAGTCCAAACCACCGGTAGACGTAGTCTAGATATAGCTGAGCAATTCCTGGTCCCGTGATCTTCGTGTTGCATGGCAAGAATATGGCCGCCCGTGAGCACCCCTGGTCTACAATGGTTAATATAGCGTTTTGTCCGCGGATCTCCGGAAGTCCTGTGATCAAGTCCATTGCTACCCGTTGGAAAGGTCGCGTCCCTTCGTTGGTAGGAATTTGATATATCGGGGTTTTTCTTTTATGGGTTTGGATTTTATTCTGTTGACATACTGCGCATCCCTTGACGTATTCTTCGATCCACTGTACCATTTTTGGCCAATAGTAGACTTCTTTTACTTGACGAAGTGTCTCATCGCGTCCGGGGTGTCCCCCGCTCGGGAGGTCGTGGAATTCTTTAAGGATTCGTCGTTTCGTTTCTAGGTCGTCGGGGACAATAACCTTGTGATCTTCGGTCATGCCATCAGGGAATAGGGCTAACGCAATTTTGAACTTTTCTTCTGGTATAACGGTGACTCCTTGATTGTCCTCCTTCCCCTGGTCTACTCCTGGTGGTCGTGACAGGATATCGGGTGGTATGTTCGTCTTTCCTGGGATGTAAAGGATTTCAAAGTCGTATTCTTGGAGGTCAGCGTGCCATCGCGCCATTCGTCGGTTTAGGTTCTTGGGCGATTTCCAGTACTGTAAGTTAGCGTGATCCGTCATGATGGTGAAAGGTTTCTTGGTCCACCCTAGGTACGGTCTCCAGTGTGCCAAGGCTTTCATAATCGCTAGTAATTCTCGTTCATAGATGTCGTAGTTTCGTTCCGTGGGTGTAAAGGTGGCTGAGTAGTAGGCGACTGGGTGCAGTACGGGTTTCTTTTTTGTGGTCGTGGTTCCTGTTGCGGGTTCTGTATTGGAAGGTCCTCCTTCCTGCGAGAGTACGGCGCCCACGCCGTAAGCCGAGGCGTCTGTTTGCAGGTAGAATTTCTGTTCGAAATCTGGTTGGTGTAATACTGGTGAAGTGCACATGCGCTTCTTCAGTTCGTCGAATGCTGCTTGCTGCCTTGCACCCCAACGCCAGACTTCAGTCTTCTTGGTAAGGTCCAACAGTGGTCGCGCGATTTGGGAGTATCCTTTGACGAAGTAGCGGTAATAACCGGTGAATCCCAAGAAGGCGCAGACTTCTGTGGGGTTTTTGGGCGTCGCGTAGTCCTGTACTCCTTTGAGCTTTTTGGGGTCCATGCGTAGCCGCCCTTTTCCGATAATAACCCCCAGGTATTCAATTTCCTCTTGTTCAAATGCGCATTTTTCCGGTTTGACATAAAGATCGTTTGCTGCTAAGATATCGAAGATGCGGTGAACCAGTTTCCGGTGTCTTTCCCGGTGCTGCTGTTCTGTCTCCATGAGTTTCCGCCTTGTGTAGATTATGCCGTCGTCCATGAATATTGAGAACCACCCTTCCTGGACTTCCCTTCTGAATATCGTGTTCATCATCATTTGGAAGGTCGCCGGGGAGTTGGTTAAGCCGAAGAACATTACTGTGGGTTCGAAGAGTCCCTCCGGGGTTAAGAAGGCAGCTTTCCACTCATCGCCGGGTTTAATCCGGATGTTGTTGTAGCCCCACCGTATATCGAATTTCGTGAACATTGTGCACCCTGTTAGCCGGTCAATGACTGCGGGGATAAGTGGGGATATGTTGCGATTTCTTTTTGTCCATTTGTTGAGAGGTCGGTAGTCTTGCACAGGTCGAAGTTTCCCATCCTTCTTTTTGACAAAAAAGAAGTTTGCAGCGTAGGGGCTCCATGAGGGGCGGATTGTTTTCCTTTTAAGGTGCTCTTCGACGAATTTCTGAGCTTCCTCGAGTTCTTCCTTGTTTAACGGTAGTAGTCGGCCGGGTAGGGTAGTGGGTGCTCCGGGTAGTAGTTCAATCGCGTGATCCCAAACTGTGTGGCCAGGTAACCTTTGGGATGCTTCTTCGCTGAATATCTTGCTATGCCGTTGATATTCCCCTGGTATGAGGTTGTCCGTTTTTGGTTTAGTCAGATTGGTTGGTTTCTCAGGTGTGATCACGACCCTTCCAAGGAAGTATCGTTCTTCTTCCTTTTCTGGGGCGTCGAGGGTCATTCTTCCTGCGATGATTGGTGCCTTTATTTGTGCCGTGGTGGGGTAGTTTGCTTTCAGGTGGTCTGCTGCTCTGAGTATGACGGGTAGGTGGGACGAATCGATCCATCCTCGTTTCCAATCTATCTTCGGTTGTACGGCTGCGAACCATGTATATCCGAGTATTGCTCGGTTTTCTCCTAGTTCCGTAAGGAAGAACCTCATTTTCATTCGGTTCATCCCTGTTTGTACGTCCAAATCGGTGTAGTATTTGATCTGTCCTGCCTTGTTTGGGGTTCCATCGACGTTGTGGATGTTCCTGGGGTACTGTAGTTGCTTGATAGGCAGTTGCAGCCACTTGGCGTAATTTAGACTCATGAAATTTTCGGTCGCTCCTGAGTCCAATAGGGCGACATTCTCGGCTCTTTTCTTGATCGAGTGCGCATAAAATCGAACTGTCATTGATTTTCTTGCTGACATGTACACGTCGTTCTTGTTTACTTGTCTAATTAGTGCCGACCTAATTAGACTTAGAGAAAATCCTCCTCCACTCCCATTTCTTTGGCGAGTTCATATTTCTGGTCCATGGTGAGAGTGTTGAGCTGCTCCTTGATGGTGGAGATTGTGCTTCCTCCGGCATCCGTGCCGTAGCTGGACTGTAGGTCTGCTTCCATTGAATAGTCAGGGAGATCTGATGTACTCCTTGCGCTTGCTCCTGGGGCCGAATGGCAGTCCCGGGCGAAGTGCCCTTGCTTCCCGCACTTGAAGCATGTGAGGTTCTTTCTTCCGTTCATTTGAGTAGCTCTGCCTTGGTATCCGCCACCTCTGCCTCTCCAGGCTCTTCCTTGCCCCACGTCCATGGGCACGGGCATGTTGTTCATAGTCGGCGGCGCGTTTGACGAATTGTAAGGGCCTTGCGGCTTCCTTTGAGCGTTCTGGGTCCAGAAGGGTTGTCTTCCCCGCTGCGGCGGTTGGAACCCTCTGAACGCTCCGCCAGTGAATCCTCTCCCGTTGGACCTCCTCTGTTTGAGGATATGTTCCAGCAACACCCTTGACCGGGTACAGTTGATCGCCTTCTGTTTGACCTCCGCATACGTGGTGACCATTGGTGGTTTTAAGACTTCCTCCAGAACCGACTGTGTCAGCCCCTTGGTGAACAGGTGCACGGTTTCCGCATTCCCCGCGGTGTATCCCGCTTGGCGAGCGAGCTCCTCGAATTCAGCAATGTATTTGTCGATGTCTGGGAATTTCATGCGGAGCCCTTCCAGGCTGGTTCTGGCCCGATCGGCCTTCTGTGTGTCCTGGAATTGTTGGGTGAATTCGAATAGGAATTGGTCCCATACGGCTGGTACGTTTTCGTGGTCTTGGATTCCGTCCCAGAATTCCCCCATATCCCTGGCCCAATTGGCCACTTCGGGTCCCTTGATTAGGGTGAGTGTGAGTGCTATCTTCTTCTTGGGTGAATCATATCCCGCTACATCGTTGTTGAGCCAGAAGTATCCTTTGACCTCCTCGATGAAGTCGTCTGCTCTTGTCCGATCTCCGGAGAATATTTGCGGTAATTGTCCCATTGCTTTCACGTCTGCTGCTGCTGCTATAGGTATTTGTGGGGCGTTTGGGTTGGGTCCCTGGCCTGGTGGTCCCCCTCCCGGACCCTGCGGGCCTCCAGGTCCTCCTGGGCCTCCTCCGCCTGGACCTCCTCCTCCAGGCTGGCGACGTAGTGCTCGATCCATCATTCTTCGGACCGTCTCGGGTGTCACGATATTGAGAGCCGGGTCATTCGGCTGTGGTGGCTGTGATGTGGGTAGGGAGGTGCTGGTTGTCGCGGCCTGCGCGGCCGTTTGAGTTACTGTGGTCGCCATCTCCTTCTCTCCTTTGTTACTAGTGCTGGGGCTTAACACGATTGGGCTGTGTCGTATGGTCAAATTGATGTGTTTCTGTTCTTCGTCGTCGCTGCTATCCATGCAGGTCTTATCCTCTGTTTCACCGTCGTGGTCGTACTCGTGTACCTCTGGTGCTGGTTCTCCTAGCTTTGGTGCCCCGCTGTTACTGTGGCGAACTCGATGCCACTGGCCGCCGTATAGGCAAACTTGATATGCTGCTTTGGTCCAAAGACCGTCGTCGTTGTCGTGGAAGAACCTTGCTTTGTAAGGCCGATGCTTTCCTTCTGCTATCTTCCACACTCTGCTATTCGGCTTGAAGTTCAGGACCTCCTCTTGGGTCAGCGTACGTTTCGAGCTACTCGGTGTAGCCACGTTTGAAGAAAGTTGAATCTAATGTCACCGCCGCTTAGTAAGCTAGGCCTGTATGCCGCTAGCCGTTACTCTTCTGGGTCTTAACCACCCAGGAACGCTGTAATCGTCAGTCACAAGTCACTCGACTTGAAGAGTAGGGATCGTAGACCTGAGCACCGACTCAAGGCCTCCCTTTGAGAATGCAAACAGAGAAGAGGGGAAAGGAAGTGGATTGATAGTTGAATGCCGGGTGGTAGGAGTATAAGACAAGAGACAAGAGATTCAACTTGCCGTCCTAGAGACAGCAAGGACCATTATATATACAGCTAGGCGTAAATCCCTCAATCCTAGGACTCCAATCCTAGGATTGCCATATCAGTACAAACTGAGTCACAATGGGTCATACAGAAGCACAGAAGCACAGCCTCGACGTGCACAGACCATTGCGCATAGACCAAGACATTAGGGTGGGCATAACATACCGGGGCCGGTTCCCCCTATCTTACGTCAGCGACTCCTCCAGTCCTGACGGCCGGTTTCATCACCAGTGTTATAGCTACAATTAGAGTTAGAGTATATACATTTTATAATACTTCTAGACCTGTAAGTCATAATTACTTTAAAGTACATAAATCAGACATGGTGACATGCAAACATATTTCATGGACAGGGCTTGATGGATCCTGAAATAACACTTGCTAATAATATTAATATCTCTGTTCTCCTAGAGAAACATGCCAACATTCTTACAACAAAGCAAAGTGGTGGGAGGCAGGGGAATTCAAGCTCTATGGTATGTATTTTCTGGTCTGGTCTACACATTTAGTGTTCAATTTTGCTTCAGGCATCCCATGTCATGAATACACATTCATGGAGGTAGAAATAGATTGCATCTAGACTGCAATTTCTGAGTATTAGGAGGTAAGTAAATATTTGAGCACATTTCACATCTTATCAACTCCTCATAGGCCCAGAATTTAAGTGAGTAGAAAGTTCTATACCTTATATTTGGTGTGAATAAGCAGCAGGGATTTTGGGCCCATCTCAGTAAGCCTTGTTTCTGCTTACTTCTATCTAATTGTTGCAATTCCCCCTCTAGCCCACACTGTACCCCCAAGGCACATCTGGTCTATATATAACCATGTGTAACACATTTACTGTCCTCTAAGAAATAAGGGAAATTGAACAGACCTTGAGGACATGGAAATAAAACACTAAGTAGTGAACAGATCTAGGCCTGACAATAACTCATTATTGATCTACATTTAAGGATTATCAAAGAGCATGGCCCTGACTGGGTGAAGGTTGCCAATGCTCTGAAACACATCATGGCAGAGTGTTGTACAGTCGAAGCCCTCTTAACCCATACCCCTTGGTCACAGCTCTGAGCTATGGGTTATGAGAGAGTATGGGCTTTCAGGATGTTATGTAAATAGAAAAAAAAAAAAACAATTAAAATTCCGAAAAACTAATACAGTCGAACCCCTCTTAACACATACCTCTGATAACGCATAACCCCTGATAACACATGGCTTTATCCATCCACCAAGTTGGTGGGCGGGGAATTGCATAGCATAATGCATAGGTCTGCAATAAGGCATAACACATACCCTTTGGTAGGCAAATTTCCGCAAAATGCATAGGTATACCTACTATATTAGGCCTAGACCCGATCATGTATTAATTACAAAGAGTCAATGCAGTGAATAAATATTATATTTTACACATAAAAGCCATGGCCTAGGCCAGGCCAAGCCGGGCTGGAACAGCACTACCGGGAAAAATACACCAAAGTGACTTGAATGACCCTATGGCACGGAAGGTTGAGGCCCTTTTGGGTTCATTCAATAGGCAGCTCCGCCTAGGAAACTGGGGGTATGAAAAATACTATTTTAACTGATTTTTTTCAAGAGAGCATAGATGTTACCTTCAATATCACTGTTAAAACTAGTCTACATTTGCCTCTGCACTGTAATTCAGCACATATGCAGTTCTATGTTTTTCTGATTTTTGACAAATTTCCAAGTCTATTTTTAGCATACCTCTTGTAACACATAACCCCTGATAACACATACCCTGGGCTGTCCACCGAGGGGGTATGTGTTAAGAGGGGTTCGACTGTATGCAATCTTTGGAGTAATTGATCCTCACAACACCCTTCTGTTCACTACCTGGTCTCGCAAAGCCCCACTCATAGTCTGAAGCATTCTCCAAGGCCTCCAGGACCTGCTGCTTGTCCACCAAATTGGCATTGCGGTCAAGCCATCACTCATCTTGTGATGAAATTGACTTCTTTTCTGCTAGTTGAGCCTGAAGAGCCTCCTTCTTTGTGTTGACTCGACTTTTGAGGATATTCAGCCCTTTTTGGAGGACCTCAAGTGGCTTTAGTGCCATGGGTTTTGCGAAAAATGTGTTAAAATTAGTTTATTTGGCAGTTTGTGACAGATCAATGCTCCACAATTCAGGTTTAGGCTACAAATGTACTAGTAAAATGTATGGGTTTTGAGCTGCTAAGGGTATGGGTTATGGGGTATCACAGAGGTATGGGTTATTGACTGAAATTTCCTGCATACCAAGTTGGTAACTTGAAAAACCTATGGGGTAAGAGGGAGTATGGATTATCAGGGCTATGGGTTAAGAGGGCTTCGACTGTAGTTGGTATGACAAATGTCTAGTGCACAAGGATACATGACATCAGGGTATGTATTTTTTCCTTAGCTGCTAGAAGAGGTTAAGATGTGTACAGGTGCTTGGTTTGCAGAAGAAGGATCTCATCTTGTACAGATCATGCAAGCTTTTCATAGTGATGGCAAGTCAACCCAGACCTCAATCAAGTTCTGGCAGGAGGTTGTGGAACACATGGATTACACATAGATGGCCCATTAATACTGCAATAAGTGGTGCATTCATTCTTTATACCTTGTTAAAATCACTATCACTATTTATAGGACTGATTCTATATATCCAAGGCTGCAAAATGGTGGGACAATGACATGGTGGAGTTACATTGACAAGTATTAAGAAAACATGAACTATCTTAAAATCTACTTTATTGTCGCTTTCACGTGATTTGGCGGCTGTGCAAAAACGTTTCTAAAAATGGACGTCTACATTGATCTCTATGTAACTCCCCTAAAACTCAATGAAAATGCTCGGTCTCAACGGAATGTGACTCGGAACAACTGTCG
>QFDX01006492.1:0-11630 GCA_003315875.1 Lactifluus piperatus | reverse complement strand
GGAGATATTCGCGATCCAGTTCGATTCGAATACGGCCTCTAACCTTGTGGCAGGATGGCGCCCCGTGGATCCTGAAGATGCTATGCTCGCGGCATGTTCGACTTTAATCTCGATTGTCGATGTTGAGGACACCAGAATCGTTCAGTTCTCTCACTTCTCCGTAAAGGAGTTTTTGACATCTGAACGGCTTGCAATATCGAATGTTGGAGACGTCTCCCAATTCCATGTCCTGCTGGAACCGGCACACACTATTCTCGCTCAAGCTTGCCTGACTGTGTTGCTGCAGTTGGATGATAAAACAGACAAAGCCCAGCTTCGGGGGTTCCCTCTCGCGTTTTATGCTGCTCGGCACTGGGTTGAACATGCGAAGTTCGAGAACGTGTCATCGCAAATTGGAGACGCCATGGAAACTCTTTTCAATCCACATATGTCACATCTGGCAGCATGGGCTTGGATATACGATATTCACGTCATGGAGGAGCCATCCATGGACAAACTCTCTGAGCTCCCATCGCCACCTTCAGCAACACCTCTGTATTATGCAGCATTATGCGGATTCGTTGAGCTGGCAAAGCAACTTATCAGCATGCACGCGGAGGATGTAAACGGCAAGTGTGGTCGACGCGGGACCCCGTTGCATGGTGCATGTCGTGGGGGACAGCTCGAGTGTATGCGGCTATTACTGGATCACGGTGCCGATCTTACCGCGAAGAACGGATTATTCGACTCTCCGTTGCATGTATCATCACAGCGTGGGCAAGTTGAAGCTGTACGTCTTCTCCTGGAGTACAACTGCGATGTGGATATCAAAGCGCGTTCAAAGTGGACGGCACTGCACTATGCGTCAATGAATGTATTTCCCGACGTTGCACAGCTCCTTCTAGAACACGGAGCCAATGTGAACGGTGTGGATGAAGCCGCACTAATATCGGTACCATTGGGCTTAGCGTCGATGTATGGACACCTCGATGTTGTTCGGCTACTCCTTGACCACGGAGCGGATGTGCACGCGCGAAATGCTCGTCATCAGACGTCATATCAGTTGGCTACGTATTATGATCATCACGAAATTGCACAGCTGTTGTTGGAGCATGGTGCCCAACGAGAGTAGGTGGATTGTGGAAAGCATGGAATTATCTAAGATTCCTTCAGAGTATCATAGGTTCAGTTTGGTAAGTCTGTGTATAACGAGTAACGACTATGACTACGCTTAACTTACGGCAAGTAGTACCTGCGTGCGTACAAGTAACATTGAGTAACAAGAGAGTCCATTGGTGCTTCGAATGCATGTTGTGAAGATAATTCCCATGACGTTCCGCTTGATTCTTCACGAGAAGGAAGCCACTTTTCGCCCGCACGAAGATCAATTTCAGTTGAGGATGGTGGAATCTCAAGATAATGATCGTCATCACCACAGAATGGGAGACCAGGAAGGTGCGACCGGAGCTTGGATCGCTTTTCCTGGACAGATTCCGTCTTGAATAATTTCGATAGATAAAACTAGGAACAATGGATATAGAGGTACTTTCTAGTAGGGCGTGCCGGAAATGGCGTATTCTATATTCGCATGTTTATCGTACCCATCTCCTGATGGTTATTACATGATATCCATCTGTCGGCATCCTGCTTAGTAAAGCTGTTGCATCTCCCTGACCTTTCTTCCAATACCAGATACTTCGCTTCTGGTGCACAGGTAGCTTTGGTTGCATTTCGATGCCCTGCTTTCTATCTTCGGGACACCTTCACCCATAGCTGTGCCAGTGACAACAAGCCCGACGGCGCCCAGACACCAAAGTATCCTCTAGCACCACTAGCAAGCTCTTTGTGAGCAGTCACAAGTGGTGCGGTGGTGCCACACTTGCAGCACGCGGTATTCCGAGAGAATTCTGCGCGGGAACAGAGGGTGTGGCTCTCCGCTCGATTCTGGCTCGGCATACAGAGAAGGTTGACTTGGAATTGTTGGAAATATATGACTGTCGCACTGGGCAGGACACTGGCTGCGATGCACAGGGCCAAGGCCGTCAATGGGGCCAGCCAGTGCCTAGACTGTATGTGGTCAATGTCACTCTTGCCGCGGTGGGTGATCGTCGTTGTCGTCATCAACATAATCATCATTGTTATTGTTGTCAGGAATTTTCGAGTGTGGTGAGCATGGTCATCGAAGCTACGTTTGTTGCCGTAGCGACCAGGAGAAGCCAGTCTGAGGACACGGGCCCGGAGAGAGCATCAAGGGCAGTACAAAGGAGACTTCACGACCCTGGCCATGTACTAGTACCAAGCCTGCCGAGCGGAGACCGCGGCTTATCACTTAAAGCGGAATACAAATCGTATTGAAAAAAAAGCACTTCCAGACTGAGGCTTGAGAATCGATGATAACGTGGTGTTGGTTGTTCGTTTGTCCTGCGAAAGACTGCTGCATAATATTAGGCTTAGGCTGGTGCATCCCTCGAGCCAGCTGGTTCACACGCTAGCGTGGTCGTTTCACCATCCGAGCATGACAACACAGAGCCTAGTCTGCTAGACATCGAGAAATTGGCACAGCCTTTTGCACTTTATCGCTGTATCTGAATTCATATGATCCTTTCTGAGAGACGTAGGCAATAGTCTGGATTGTTGCAAATATTAGTGGCATGCAGAGTTTTAATATGTCTGTCTTAGCGATTGTATAGGGAGCTGCTTCCTTGCACTCCTTGTGATATCATTGTTGTATGACGAACGCCATCACGAGTCAATTTAAGTTGCTTTGCATAAGTTGCTGAGTTATCAATGCATCGGCGCACACGAAAGTCACAGTAGTTAAATTGACTTTAGCGATTGCTCTGGGAAGTGTCCGCTGAGGTACGCGTCCTCAATCAAGTGGAAGGGAGGTGCGCGAGGCAGTCGGTGTCGAGGGCCGCGTGTCAAGAGATCTGAATCTCCCGGGATCGCAAGTTAGGACGTGACTGAGGTCGTCACTGCGAGTCACGCTCCCGTTACGTTACGCGTCACTGTGACAGGGGTACTTTCCGCGCCCACACGAGTCATAGATCGTGCTTTTAGTAAGCCCGAGTTCTAAAATTCTAAACCCGCCTTTGCTTGAGCTTGAGCGACGAGTACCATGTCAGCAACCACCAGCGAGTTAGCTTATAATTCTACCAGCGACGGTGAAGATGAGTTTGATTGGGAGGAAGTCACAGTGCCGGCAGCACAACCCTTACAACCGTATCCAGAAGACCAGCCAGGTCCATCCACAAGACCCATCATCGAAGTAACCCTCGAAGCCCATCCTGCACAAGGAAAAGACAAAACACAGTACGCAGTCTTGCTCGTTCCTTCAGAACGAGCGTGTTGAGACTGCGCTACAGGAAGAGTGCTTCAAGTGGGATCTCCCATGCCGAACGCCTCCTCCGTATCAACTGTCACAAAGTACATACAGTAGCACTGATAGCTAATGCTGCAGAACGCAACAGATGGATAAATGACGAGCTTCTTCAAGTGTGCATGCTCTTCTTTTCCTTTCCCTGGGCCTGACTTTACCTTTCAGGCTCGCCTTCTGTCGCTCACCCCTCTCGCAATCCAAAATTCGTTCGCAATGATACATAAATCTCGTATTCCTGACACTGTCAAGCGTGGCTACCTCTTCGAACAAGCTGTTTCGCGCCTCGCATCGTGGTGGGCGGATACATTTTTCACTGTCAAGCCAACGGGCCACCTCCGCAGCCGCACATTTGAGGACGTCGAGCGTGTCCTTCGCTCTAGGGGCTTAATAGTCGACACCACAGATAAAGGGAAGGGTAAGGCCGTTCCGCAGGATGTCGACACGCTAGAGGATCTATTTGATGAGGAAGTGGAGGTCGTGCGCAGTGAGAAGAGCCTTATGAAGCACGCACTCTTGCGTTCAGGTTCGCGAGATGTCAGCTCGCAGCTGTTCACTGCTCTCTGTCGTGCCCTTGGTATACCCGCGCGCCTTGTGGTAAGCTTGCAGAGCGTCCCGTGGCAAACGAATGTCGGTCGTCGACCAAGGACACCCGTGAAGCCGAAAGGGACCAATTCTAAGGGGAAAGCTGTCGAGCGGGATGACCCGGACGACAGTGATAAAGACAATCAAGAAGAAGTCAGGGTATCGCGACAGGACGAGAATTCCTCTGGTGACGACATGCAGGTGGATGGCGAGGAATCTGCAGATAAGACGCCGTCTAGTAGTAGTAGGACCAGTGGAAGAAAGAAAATGCCACACGTCATAACTCTGCGGAAGACAAAGAACGTTGGACAGAAACTGGCTTCCCCATACTCTCCAAGTGCGCATTCATCGTTTGTAGAACTCATTTATCATTAATTTACACATTCAGAACGCTCGGATCCACTCACGGCATCACCTGTGTTTTGGACCGAGGTTTTCTCGCGCCCTGATGTTCGTTGGCTCCCTGTAGACCCTATCCGCGCCATCGTCAACAAACGCAAAGTGTTTGACCCAGCTTTTGGCACGTCGTCAAGCCCAACCAATGTGGACAACCGGATGATGTACGTCATCGCGGTTGAGGAAGACGGGTACATGCGCGATGTTACGCCACGATATGCTAAGCAATACAGCGCCAAGGTCTCAAAGATGCAATCTGGCGGGAGAGGCCGGCAAGAGTGGTGGGCTCAAGTCCTCCAGGCGGTAGCTCGTCCGTATAGATTGGTGCGCAAGTCGAGCTTCACTGTGTTCATACTCTTATATGATCTGTACTGGCTGAAGCACAGGGATGATGTCGAGGATGACGAGTTGGTTGTCAACCAATTTACAGAGGGAATGCCGACGTCGCTCGGCGGCTTCAAAGGCCATCCCTTGTGCGTGTCCTATTCATTAATCTCTTCATTGCCCCCTATCTAAGTTGAGATCTAGTTATGTCTTGGAGCGACACTTGCTCAGAGATCAGATCATTTCTTTGGAAGCAACGGAACTCGGCAAATTCCGTGGCGAGCCAGTTTATTCTCGCAGTCAAGTTCTGCAACTCAAAGCGGCAGAGAATTGGATGCGCCAGGGACGTGTTGTGCGTGCAGGCGAGCAGCCGCTAAAGTACGTCAAACAGCGAGCGGCGACGTTGAATCGCCGGCGCGAACTTGAGATACGAGCGAATATAGAGAATACGAATGGCAGGGGTGATGCCATGCAGGGCCTATATGCGGAGAGACAGACGGAGAGATACATCCCACCGCCAGTGATCGATGTGCGTTTTCCCTTTCGCCTCCCATGTCTATGAGGGCGTTGAAATGTGTCTCCTGAATATAGGGCAAGATTCCGAAGAACAACTTTGGAAATATTGATTTATACACGCCGTCTATGCTTCCTCCTGGGGCAGCGCACATCCCACGTACGCCGTCCCCGTTTTGTTCTAGCCTGCCTCCTGCTGAATCTCAACTGCTTCCGCTCCTCATGTACAGACAAGGGCTCCGCGAAAATAGCGCGCCAATTGGGCTTCGATTATGCAGAGGCCGTGGTACGTATACCATAATGAAATGAACTGCGGTGATTTCTCACACACGCGTTCGGTGGCGCACGGTCACGCTACGTAGACCGGCTTCGAATTTAGGAAAGGCAAGGCGTTCCCAGTGATTTCAGGCATCGTCGTGGCGGTCGAGAACGAAGACACAATCCTTGAGGTTAGCGGCATTTCATTCCTTTGTTTCCTATTGGGTGACCGCTCACGTATATATTACGTGGTCAAGGCGTTTTGGGAAACAGAGCACGTCGCGGCGCAAAAGGAGCAAGAGAAGCGCCGGCAAGCTGTGCTTAAGCGGTGGACGAAACTTGTTCACGGCCTGCGCATCCGCCAACGCATGCGCGAGGAGTATGGTACTCCAACCGAACGTGGAGACACCTCGACGCTTGCCACGGAGGACGGCGCCAAACACTACGAGAATGAGGCAATGTTGGCTACCGGAGGTGGCGGCGGGTTCCTCACAGGTGTCGAGGATGTCGTGCAGCCATACAGCCTCCCGCGACCCACACACCTTGTATTCTCTTCGCCTCCACGCTCGCCACAACCAGACGGCCGTTCGTCTTCACCGTCGCCATCGCTCTCGCCGACTATTGCCCCCCCAGCAGCAGCAGCAGCAGCTCCTGACGTACTCGCCGACAATACAGATGACGACCAAGAAGACTCCCAATTGTCTATACCGGCGTTCTCCCCCGTAAGCGGAGAGAGGAACCACGGCAGCAGAGGAAAAGCGATGCCAAAATCTATGGCCGAGTTCGCCGCTGAATCTGCAGCAGCCGCAGCCGCAAGGGCAGAGGTAGAGGCAGAGGTAGAAATGGTGCCGTCACCGCTGCCACCAGCATCGATGAAGAAAGAAGCTACTCCCGCTCTCGTTCCTTCGTCACGTCGCCGTGCCTCGACCAGGGCAAGGCAAAGGTCACAATCAAAGACACCGTTGCGGAGTCGTAAGCGGGCGCGTGGTGCGCGTGGGCGGTGGAGCGAGGATGTGTCCGAGGTAGAGATCGTCGACGATGATGATGATGGTGGTGGTGAGTACGAAAATGACCAAGAAGAGGCTGATGGTAATGGTGAGAATGAGGAGGAGCCGCGCTTGGGGAAGCGCAGGCGGGCTGCTAGTAGTACTCGTCGTGTTCAGAACGGGCGAAGTGCTGGTGCCGGCGTCGGTGCGGCACGGGCGTCTGATGAGAGGAGGGTTCTTCGTCCGCGCAAGGGCAAGTCGGCGGAGCAGCTTGCGCGCGAGCGTGAACAGGAGCTCGCATTGAAGCTTGCGATGGAGGGATGGTGCGATGTTGACGCATGACTGCATGACGTATTATTGCTCCGGCGCGTCTAAGTTGCCTTGGCTATCATCATCTGCACTGATGCATGCGTACAGTTCTCGTTACACTCTCTTACAATTACTACGTTACAAGCGAGGGCTGATGACTAAAGCGGTAAAACGTCCTCTTTACTACTGGTCGGGATAGGTTTCACGTTTGGTCTGTCCGCCAAAATAGAATTTATTTTCACTCACTCTTTCTCCCTCTCTTTTTAAACAATGGACAAGGAAGGCGGTGTGATTTGACTTGCTACTAGATGAGGTGTAGGCCCGCCTTCAGGATCGAGGAGGTTGCAAGGGAAGCAAACTTGCTAAAGTTAGGAACGAAGTGTGTCCGCGGACCTCCTTTGAATGTCGGGAAAGGACTTGTGTACTAGGCGTAGGCGTAGGGGCGGACAACAGAGGCGGCGGCGTGGGATCATCTGCTATGATTTCCGACGCGCACGGCTCGTTCTCTGGCCGTTCGTTTTCCTCCTCCGGCAATTCCTCAATCATATCCATGGCGACGTCAGGCACACATGTGTCATCGTCGTTTTGTACCATCATTGTCGTCGTCCTTGCCGTCTTGGCTTTCTTAGCATCTAGTTCGGAACAACCAGGTTCGGGATCAGATTCGGCGACGCCCGCGCTGTCGTCGTCGTTGTCGTCTTGACGCTTTCGCTTCTCGGACGTTACTTCGGGTCGGCGGTGGCGGGCACGAGAGGCTGCGATCTGGCGCTGGCGCTTATCTTCGCGGTTGCGCTCCTGTTGTTTGAGCTTCTCTGCTACGGAACCAATACGGGCTAGACGTGGAGCTTGGTTGACTTCGTGCGGCCTGAGAAGCGTTTCATACATGCTGATGTCTAGTCGCCGCGGGGGGTCGTAGCGCAATCCCGTTATCTATCAGGGATCGTCGAGCACGCCAGATTTGGAAATAGGGACGTACCAGTGAAACCTGCATCGTTAAGCGCGCTTACGGTACGCAGGACTTGTTCTATGCATGGGCTGAAACAGCATATTCGAGTCAAGCGGTCTTTCTAAGTTGCATGATAGATAGATTGTGTGTCGTTGGGAAGAGCGAGAACTTACTCTAAGGGCAGTTTTGGCGTGTTCAATTGCTTCCCAAGGTGCAGGCAGATCCAAGAATACTAAATGGAGAAAGGTGATACACTTGGTTTTTGCATATCCTCGGGAATGAGAGCATAAGAATGGGCGTACCTGAGTCGGCAGTATCCACAACAGTGAAGCCATTCTTGCAAACATTTCTATGGGTGAGTGTAACAATGCCGGACAAGCCGTGGCGGGCAAATTCCTCACTGGAAACGTTCGTGAGAGTTAAGTGTGCGAGACGTGGTGGACCCACGCTGCCTTGTTCGCTCGGGCTTCATGAAACTCATAGGAAAAGACGTGCCCGGTGACACCTACGGTCCGTGCAATTGAATGTGTGAAGGAACCCGAACCTGTGCCTAGAGAAAAAAAAAAATACAACAACATTCAAAATAGAAATTTGAGAAGCATAAATGTCGTTTTCGCGGCGCGAGGTATGGAAGGACGGATAGAATGAAGACATGATGTATGATCACTGATGACGGCAGAGAAATAATGAGAAAACGGCATACCTGCCTCGATTACAATACTGCCCGGTCGAACGTGGAGCCAGGAAGTGATAAAAGCAATATCGGCGAGATAGAGTATTTGTGTTCTGTGAGGCAATGCGAGAGTCCATAACTCTGGAGTGGGTCTGAGGATGTGAATGAATCCTTTTCCAGAGCGAGATGGGACCTTTGAACCATAGGGAATACCAACGAGGTCATCGTGACGATAGTGACCATATCTGCTATTGAAATTTTTACCGGGAGTGACTACGAGAGACTGTACAAGGTCTCGTGTCTGAAAGGGATGAGAATAAATTACCATAATAAGAAAGGGAAACTTACGAGCCAAAGGATGACAAGATCACCGTGTGCGATTTGTCTAGCTGTTGACCACATGAGGAACGGCGCCGAGAGTAAGGTAGGGAAAGAAAAGAGTCTAATCAAGGTTAGATTCAGCCGTCTTTTGGATCTGAATCTTTGCCAAGTTGGCGGAGTTTAAATAAGAATAAATGAGGCGCCTATGTCCATATTTGTTGGTTGTACGCTTTGTTAATAAATGTTATACTGAATGTCTCTCTGAAAATATCTCCTTCTTGGATCTGCAATTCCTTCCTTCCTTTCCCAGTTTCCGGTCACTTGGCTACTTCTCTCATCTCTCTTCCCTCACCCGTCATCCTTCCTCGTTCACATTCATGGACTCAACTTCTCCTTGCGTCTCTTTCAGTTCGTGCCTCTCTGATCAGCTCCTTCTCTTTCTAACCTTCTCATCCAGTTGGTATCGTCGACTTTAGTGAACAGGTACATTTCCCTTATTTACTGCTCAAATTTCGCCCTTATCATCCTTTCATCGTCAGGCCCGCTGGTTGTTCCTCACAGAGTCCGTCAGCGAACTCCTCGGTAACCACCTCAGTCAATCCCCCCCTCTGAGCTTATTTATTCTACATTAGGCTACGAACCTCGTGAGCTTGTCGGCACTCCCTCACTTGATCTCGTTCATCCCGACGAATTTCGCGATGTCAAAAGTCTTCACTAGTCCGTGCCCCCTTTATTATCACAGTCTGATCACTTATCCCCATATAAAGCACAACTATCAGCCAAGACAAGGCCGCTGCCCTTGCTTACTTACGCCTGAAACATAAGGACCCTTACAAAGGTTACATCCTATGCGCCATCGTGAGAAACTCCTTCTTTCAGCTCTCATTGATACTAACAACCCCTTTCAGTCACGAACTGTCGCATGGAATGTTCTCGTCGGTAGCGTCTCCTTTGCCTCTATGGGGCCAAAGGCAATGCACAATGCCTCAACGGCCCAAGAAGTCACAATCATCACTCCTTCGGCTGCAAATTTTGAGTTTCGTGTAAGCGCTTGTCCATTTTCTACCGGCTCCTAGAACACCTGACAAACTGTTCCCATCAGCGCTGGGGGGATCCTTCACCCATGCCCCCTAGCCCTATACAGGCCTACAACTCCCCAGGGTCACCTTCTGAAACTGAATCCAATCCAGATGATAATGCTAGCGATTCCTCTGCCGGTAGTCCTACAATAAATAGGGGTCCTTCCTCACCCACCAACCCTCGTGCCGACGGAGGAAGCAGGACTGGTCCGGACGGTGTCATCTCCTTTGACCCGCTCCCGAAGCAGTCCGTGCGCACGGCTCTCATCCTTGACAGGTTCTCCATGTCTTGCCCGATTATCTATTGCTCCAACGATAGCTTCTTGTCAACAACACAAATCATGGGTCGTCCCTTCTTTGATTTTGTAGCCAAGAGAGATGAGGCACTCGTCCGAAGCTGGATCGATGCTGTCAAAGGCTGGGGCGTGAACGAGCGGGGACAGCCCAGCGACGGTGGCTTTGGCTTTGGCAAGTTCCACCTGTTTCCCCAAGGACGAGACTCTGTGTATGTTTCTATTGACATTCTTGCTCATCCGCTGACCCTGTGAATCAGTGAGCGATTGGAACCGGAATCTCCACAGCCTCCTCCCCGCCACGGGCGCACTGCTGCTCGCGGTAGTGTGGCAATACCTCAGCACCATACTTCCCGCGCGTCTGTAGTACATGCCACTGCGCCTGCGTCAGTGCGCCAGCGACACCAGCGATCGCGTGTTGCGGTGTACACAGCGGACGAGGTCGATGTCGACGCTATCTTCTCTGCGCACTCGGATGGCCTTATGGTCATCTTGCGACACGCTTCTCCGCTCTCTGGCAGGGATCAACAACCCAAGTCGGCGACACCTGTGGCAGGTCCCTCACAACCGGGGCCGTCACCATTTTCATTGTCGAGTATCAAAAGGCATTAGACTTGAATCACTATATAAAATACGTTATTTTTCTTGGTTTCCAACTGCGACGTATATTTAGCAACTACCTCTCTGTTGTTCACTCGTACGCCACTTTCACCTCCATCCTTCACCCCTTCTTTGCTTGCTTTGACACACCTCTGTATCTGTATATTCTCTTTCTATCTCTCGATCCAAGTTCTTTATATATATGCCCTCTGATCATCTATCCAGTAGCTCTATTTGCCGCCCTCCAACCCACGAAGCGTATTGTGCGGATAAGATTTCCTCATGGGAGCCCGATAGTGAGCGTGTGTATCCGTATGCCTCCAGAGGGACAGAGATTGGCCGGAGATACCGCAGGGCCCCATGCAATCTAAACTTGCTCTGGTCCTGGGCCTTGCTGTCAGCGAAAAACCCGCGTTGGGGACGATCATCTTATCTTTCCTAAGGAGGAGCAGAGTTGTATGCCACGGGTACGGCCACGCGCCTGCGCACGGTGCAACGTTTAGATAGGAACACTAAGGATGCCACAAGGACACCGTGACACACACACACGCCCGCACACTCTGAAATTCTGTTTTATTTCTTTTTGTTGTCTTGCATTTTTTTTGGTGAGAATTGGGTAGGTTGCTCAAATGACAGGGACAAGGCAGGGACAAGGAGAGTGATGAGACGCGAGAAGGGGGGGGAGGGGTCGATTATAAGAAGGGAGCTAGGGAGTTGTAGACCTTCCCTTCCTTTGCCGGTGCTTCCTGAGGGAGGCTTATCACATTGTTGTTAGGTTTGATCTCAACTTTTTTTGAAGCGATCAGAGGCGTATCTCCACCCGTAATTAACGGTTGCCAGAAATCATCATTTTGCCTATTTTGTTATTTTTCTTACTTCTCCAGCTCTCTGGGCACAGCCCAAGTTTGACGCAATTTGACGGGTCGTGCGTCTACTGTGTTTGGGTTTTGTTTTGTTTGTACTGTAGTGGTGTAAAGTAAAAAATTACTAAG
>QFDX01006490.1:0-10058 GCA_003315875.1 Lactifluus piperatus | reverse complement strand
AGTGGCTCACAAGCAAATTAAGGAGGGGCAGGAAAAAAGTCATATTATTCTAAATAATGACAGAATACTAGTAAGTACTAGGCTACTACCAGATGAGAACAGCGTCGTCATTGTCGGTAGTCATGCAGAGGTGGTGGTGTCAGTCATTGTAGCATGGGGTTGGTGGTGTTGGTAGTCGGCATGTGGGGGTGGTGAGGATGGTTGTTGGTGCATGAGGGTGAGGACAGTCATCAGTGCATGGGGGTGGTGAGGACAGTTGTCAGCACATGAGGGTGAGGACAGTTGTCGGCATGTGGGGGTGATGTTGGTAGTTGGCGCATGGGGGTGAGGTTGGCAGTTGGTGTGAGGGGGTGGTGGTGTTGGTTGTCATAGCGTGGGGTTGGTGGTGTTGGTAGTCGGCGCTTGGGGGTGGTGAGGATGGTTGTTGGCACGTGAGGGTGAGGACAGTTGTCAGTGCATGGGGGTGGTGTCAGTAGTCAGCGCGAGGGGGTGGTGTCGGTCGTTGTAGTGTGGGGTTGGTGGTGTCATAGTCAGCACGTGGGGGTGGTGGTGTTGGTAGTTGGCGCACGGGGGTAGTGGATGAGGTGGCGGGGTGGTGCCATAGCATGTGGGAGAGGAGGTTAGTGGTAAGGTAGGGGATAGAGGTGAATCATATGCTTACCTACATGTACCCTACTGGGCCTCCTGGTACTTACGTCCCCCATGCAATCCATTTGGATGGGGAGGAGTAAAAGAATAACTGAAAAAAAAAAAAGGTTAGTATATATAGTACTTGAGGAAAACACACCTAGTGTGGCAATTTTTCAGCCATACAGTTTGCCACTTGCCATTGACAAAGCAGTGTGATGCCATTGATGGGAGCCAGTGGGAGAGGTGGTGGTGGGAGTGGCAGTTGACAGTCCTGAAGTTGAACTTACTTAGCACCAAAAAGTCAACCATGGGAGTTGTCCAAACAGGATCAAATATTGTCACACACCAAAAGTCAACCATGGGAGTCATCCAAACAAAATCAAACATTGTCACTTGATGCGTCAACTCGACCATTGACTGAGAAAATATCCTCATATTCTTATGTAAAACCAACTAACAAAATTTTTTTTTCTAGGCTTTGCATTTTTTTTGTCTCTGGTGAGGCTTACATTTGCCCCTAGGAGACCATAGGGATGTCTGCCAGGTACACCCCTAACCCCTTCTCCATCCATTCCAGCTCACACCACCAGGATAAGCTGCTACAAATCACATGGAGCAGCATCGGGACAGCCCCTCACCACCCACCTGCAATCACCCACTCGCCCACCACCCTTGTGCATTGCTTGATGCCAAGGGGGAGGGTGAGGGGGTGTCTTTCTCCACCTGGCCCCCTCCCCCCCTTCACCTCTCGCACTCTTGCAAGAGGTGGGTAATCCTACTATCCACAGGCAGCCCCTGTGAGCCAGAAGGCGAGCCATCACTTGCCTCTGTGCAACAGGGGCTCTGAGTTTGGTAGGATCAGGATGCCAAGCGGTCACAGAAGCCACCTGTGCTGTGGGTCACCAGGTGCAGGGGGCAATGATGGGGGATATGTATTGAGGTCAGGGCAGCTAAGTGAATTGGAAATGGGGGAAACCAAGTGGAGAAAGAGAATATATTACCCCTTTCTGGGGTTAGCGGAATATATACGTATTTACAGTATTACTAATGTCCATACTTATATTACTAATATGAGTTCATTGTGTTCATCATTCCACTCCCCATGGAACATCCCATGCCTTCCATATAAGGCTTGGTCCCCAACACTCCCCCTCAAGCTGTGGAAATTCCTAATCCGGCTGTATGTCTATTATGTTTGTCAGGGGTTAGCGCTTTTGTTAAGATGTCGGCTGTTTGTTGTGGATCTCGGCATTGATGTATTTGTAAGGCATTTTGACTTATTTGTTGTCTGATCCAGTGGTATCTAATCGCTTTATGTTTTGACCGCTTGTGAAATTGAGGGTTGGTCACCATTGCAATTGATCCGTTATTATCGCCCAGTATGGTAATTGGTCCGCAGGGTTGGTACCCTAACTTGGTATAGAGCGTGGCTAACCATTTGGCTTCACGTGTGGCCTTGGATAATGCAATGTATTCCGCCTCGGTTGAAGATAGTGTGATTATAGTCTGTTTACGCGATCCCCAGGTTATCACACCAGAGCTCGCAATGAAAGCATATCCCAAGGTTGAGTGATAGTCATCCACGTTTGCATAAGCAGCGTCCACATACCCATAAAATGGGTTGTTCCCTTGTAGCTCAGTCAATCCAGACAAATATGTGATGCCTTTATTCTTTGTGCCAGTGAGGTAGCGCAAAATACACTTCGTGGTGGTCTGGTGGACCATACTTGGGTTTGCGGTGTACGCGCTAAGTTGATTTACCGCAAATGTAATGTCTGGCCATGTTGCCGTTGAGAGATACTGAAGTGAGCCAATGAGACTTGCGAACGCATTCCTGCAATCACCATTCTCTCCTTCTGGGTTCCTGGTCAATACTATATTCGGATCTAGTGGTGTTTTCACCAAATGAGCCTTTTCCATGCTTTCCCACTTCAGGATAGATTTGATGTACTTTTCCTGAGTAATACTTATCAAATCGTCCTTGCAGGTGATCTCAATTCCGACTATCTTTGAGGGTTCACCTATATCGGTAAGGTCTAGGATATTATTTAGTTCCACTTTAAGGCGTGTCATTCCTTCATCAGTCTGAGTGAATAATAATAAATCGTCGACCCAAACTGTGAGGATCTGAGCATTGCCATTGTGTGATTGTGTGTAGGTGCAGGCATCAGATGTCAGGGCTTTGAATCTGATCTTCTTTAATCAGGTATTGAGTTCCCTGTTCCACTTGCATCTGGCTTGTTTTAGGCCGTACAGGGTCTTGACCAGTCAGCATATGTGATCGGTCCCATCACTGTAGCCATCCGGTTGACGCATATAGACACGTTCCTGCAATTTGCTGTTTAGATAGGCGCCTTTCACGTCCATCTGCTGGACTTTGAGATTGTGAGTTGGTACCAAAGAAAGGATTGCACAGATTGTTTCAAGTCACACTACCAGTGAAAATGTTTCGTTATAGTCTTCTCTGGGTCTCTGTGCACATCCTTTAGCTACAAGCCTTGCCTTGTACTTGACTAGTTCCCCTGCTTTATTGAACTTTCTGGTTAGTACCCATTTGTTTGCTATTGGGACAGTGTTGGAGGGCTTCTCCGTTAGTTGCCAGGTACCCATTCCGGCTAGCTGGTCTAACTCCGTTTGGATCGCTTCTTCCCATTTTGACCAATCAGGGGATTCTCTAGCCTGTTTCAAACTCTTTAGATCGTCCCCTGCTAAGGGCAAATTTTCATATGCACTACATGTAATGTCCATGGAAGTGGGTAATGCCACATGGACTTCCCCTTCATCATCCAGGTTGTGCAAGCGCCGATAATCTACACACGGCTTTTTACACAAATTTCTTGTATTCTCATTTTCATCGCTGACGTTTTGGTAATCCTTTTGCTTACACTTTTGCTGTTCAGGGACCGCATCCGGTCTATCTGATTGCGGCTGCGTGCTTGATTCCATCGCATCTGTTTCTGGCTCCCCCTCGCGTCATACATCGGGCACGTGTATTTCAAAGCTGTTGGTCGATCGGGGGGTTGGCTCGGTTAGCATTAAGAATTTGTAATTTCTAGATTTCAGTATCTTTCTTGTGTCTGGCTTGTAATATAGGATGCTTTTTGCACCATCATTGAAGCCGACGAAAAATTGTTGCTTGGACTTGGGATCTAATTTATCCCCTTTGTGAGCACCTTGCACGAGAATCCAGACAGGAGCTCCAAATTCCCTTAGATGAGATACGTCTGGTTGTTCCTGGTTCCAGCCCTCATAGGGTGTCCTGTCACAAGCTTGGGTATATGCCCGATTTCAGAGATACATGGTGTGCTTGATTGCTAATTCCCATAGAAACTTTGGCAGCTTACGCTCACTAATCATGGCACGCACTAGTTCCACTAGGGTGCGATTCATCCGCTCTGCTACCCCGTTCTGGGATGGTGAATAAGCTGCAGTGGTTTTGATTGACATACCTTGCTGTCTAAGCCAGTCCACCAGATCATCAGACATGAATTCACGTCCTTCATCGCAGCATATGGCTTGCGGTACCTTTCCATTTACCTTTAATGCCATTATGTAATTTTTGATTTTCTGAGCAGTGTCACTCTTTTTGGCTAGTCCTTCTATAGTGACATAACGAGTCGCATCGTCAATTAGTCCTAAGATGTCACCGCCGCTTAGTAAGCTAGGCCTGTATGCCACTAGCCGTTACTCTTCTAGGACTTAGCCGCCTAGGAACGCTGTAATCGTCAGTCACAAGTCACTCGACTTTGAAGAGTAGGGGTCGTAGACCTGAGCACCGACTCAAGGCCTCCCTATGAGGATGCAGACAGAGAAGAGGGGGAAAGGGAAGTTGGATTGGGAAGGTAGTTGAACTGGGTAGAAGACAAAGAGATTCAACTTGCCGTCCTAGAGACGACAAGGACCACTATATATACTGCTAGGCGCAAATCCCTCAATCCTAGGACTCTGATCCTAGGATTGCCATATAAGTACACTGAGTCACAGTGAGTCATACAAGAAGCACAGAAGCACAGCCTCGACGCGCACAGACCATCGTGCACAGACATAGAAGCATACACACGGACCAAGACATTAGGGGAGGCATAATATAGCAGGGGCCGGTTCCCCACTATCTTACGTTAGCAGTCAGTTCCCACGCCTCCTTTTGGCGCTGGGCCTTCGGACTCTAATGGCCGGTCTCACCACTCCCTCCTCAGAATGGTCGTCGTCCTCGACGACCTCTGCATACTTGCGCGGTTTCTTCGTCGAGCGCGTCGTCGTCAAGGAAACGCGTGGTCCACTTGGCGCGGGTGGACTTGGGCGCCAGCCCTTCGAGTCCGGCCAAAAACTTGGCGCATCGCGACGCCTCCAGACGATGTTTGCAGAGAATTCGGTTTGAGTTGGTGGTGGCGCGGTCCTGCTGGAGCTGTCGGATCTTAATGTCCAGGGTACTGATTTCTTGGTCGAGGTCCCGGTAGCGGGCGATATCGGCTGGTACACCCCAATCTTCTGATTTTCTAGCCACTTCCACCAGGTTGAGGTAAGCGGGATGATTACCCGTGACGAGGGCACGGAACCAGGGCGGAAGGGGTTCCACTGGTTCGTCGGATGACCATGTGGGGGAGGCGTAGACGGTGGTGATGTGGGGGGCATCCTTGGGCCCATCGTGGGCAGTGTAGCAGGCAACGTTGCCGTCATCGAGGCATTTGATCCATTTGGCTGGCAGGTAGAAGCCAGCCCCAATGGGGATTTGCAATCTTGGGAACCTATCGTTGGCGATATATCCGGTGGGGGCGTCGTCATAAGTCTTCTGGTAGTTATCGACTTGAGCTCTGAGCTCACTGAGTTCCGTCTCTCTGTCTCCGACCTCGGCCTTGTATCTTTCTTCTCGTATTTTAATGGTGTTGAGGAGTCCGTCGCAAATGGACTTGAGCGTGTCGTTCTCGATCTGATCACCGTGGGCGCGGAGCGCACTTTCGACTGTACTGGGACTGAGAGGTCGGCATTGGGGAACGGGGATAGCGGGCGGCGACGAGGCACCGGAGACACTGGGGGTCTCGACATACTCGGGGATGATAATAGTCGCGTTTTCCACGAAAGTCGTCGTTGTGGGCCTGACAGTACCGGTCTCGGCAGAAGCTCCAGTGTTTGAGGGCATGCTGGTGAGTGGGGTGGCAGAAGGCTTTGGGTCTGAATATGCGGAAGTGGTGGCCGGTGAGAGGTGGTTCGTAAAAGAGGGATCGAAAGAATTCTACTGAGGACTCCAGGGTGAGAGGGGGTGCTCTTTCTCGGTTGGACTGGGGCGGCTTTTATGCTTTCTTTGGGCACTTTCCTGTGGTATATTTTTAGTAGGTCCGGAGCGTGGACATTTTCTACTGGTTCCCATGTGTTATTGCATTCGGGATATCCCTTCCACTTGATCAGATACTGTAGCTTCTTGCCGCATCCATGATAGCGATGGCTGCAGATGGCCTCGACCTCGTATTCAGTTTCTCCTTCGATAAGATCCGGTGGTGGTCACGAGAAGTTCGGGCCGTGAGCTGTCGTCTCCTCATAGGGTGATAAGAGTGACACATGGAACACGTCATGGATCTGCCATGTCATGGGCAGCTCCAATCGATACGCCACAGGGGATACTTCCTTCGTTATCTTGAAGGGTCTGTACCGGATGGGGATTACCTTGGACTTCTGATGGGGCATTTTCAGGTTCTTTCCTTCGAGCCATACATATGATCCTTCTTTGAATTGCGCTTCCGGGGTTCCTGACTTCTCCGCGGTCTTGTTCAGGGCTTCTATAGCTTGCTCCCTTCTCTCTGTCATGATCCTTGCACGTTCTTTGGCGGATTCGTTCAGGGTCCGCGGCGATGTCTCAGGGTTTAGTGTGACATCATATCCTAGCAGGATTTGGTTGGGCGATAGACCTGTAGTCGAGTTCCTTCGGTTATTGTGTACCGCCGAGGCGAGCACTAGCCAGTAAGTCCAATCTTCAGGTGCCGCTGAGGTAACCAATCGCAGATATTGCTCTACCCATTGGTTCTTTCTTTCCGATAGACCATCCGTCTGAGGATGGAATGCTGTGGATAAGTTTTGCCGAATTCCTAATCGAGCTGCGAGGGCCTTGCCGAAGTGGGAGGTGAATCGTGTGTCCCTGTCGCTAATAACCTTGTCTGGTAGTCCGAACCATCGGTAAACGTGGTCGAGGTATAGTTGGGCGATTCCCGGGCCTGTGATCTTTGTGCTGCACGGCAAGAATATTGCCGCGCGTGAGCATCCTTGGTCGACGATTGTTAGTATGGCGTTTTGTCCTCGGACTTCTGGTAATCCCGTGATCAGATCCATTGCCACCCTTTGGAAGGGGCGCACGCCTTTCTCCGAGGGGATACGATATATCAGGGTTTTCCTTCTGTGGGTTTGGATCTTATTCTGTTGGCATACTGCGCATCCTTTGACGTATTCTGTGATCCACTGCACCATTTTGGGCCAATAGTAGACTTCTTTTATTTGGCGGAGAGTCTCGTTGCGTCTGGGGTGTCCTCCACTCGGGAGGTCGTGGAAGTCTTTGAGGATCCTTCGTTTTGTCTCCAGGTCATCGGGAACGATCACCTTGTGATCTTCGGTCATATGGTCGGGGAATAGGGCCAGCGCGATTTTGAACTTATTTTCCGGAATAACAGTGACTCCCTGGTTGTCATCTTTTCCTTGGTCCACTCCTGATGGTCGTGATAGGATGTCTGGTGGTATGTTCGTTTTTCCCGGGATGTATAAAATGTCAAAGTCATATTCTTGTAGATCTGCGTGCCATCGTGCCGTTCGTCGGTTCAGGTTCTTCGGGGATTTCCAGTATTGCAGGTTCGCGTGATCGGTCATGATTGTGAAGGGTTTCTTTGTCCACCCTAAGTATGGTCGCCAGTGAGCCAATGCTTTCATGATTGCTAGTAATTCCCTTTCGTATATGTCATAGTTCCGTTCCGTTGGTGTGAAGGTTGCCGAGTAATACGCAATGGGGTGTAGGGTAGGTTTCATTTTCGAGGGTTTTCCGGTTACAGTGTCCGAGTTTCCTCCCTCCTGCGAGAGTACAGCGCCCACGCCGTAAGCCGAGGCGTCCGTTTGTAGGTAGAATTTCCTTTCAAAGTCTGGTTGTCGTAGTACTGGAGAGGTGCACATGCATTGTTTAAGCTCCTGAAATGCGGCCTGTTGTCTTGCGCCCCAGTGCCATACTTCGGTTTTCTTTGTTAGATCCAGTAATGGTCGCGCGATCTGTGAGTATCCTTTGACGAAGTACCGGTAATATCCTGTGAATCCTAAGAAGGTGCGGACGTCCGTGGGGTTCTTGGGGATGGCGTAATCCGCTACTCCCTTGAGTTTCTTTGGATCCATACGTAATCGGCCCTTTCCGATGATTACTCCGAGGTATTCGATTTCTTCTTGTTTGAATGCACATTTTTCCGGTTTGACGTATAGATCATTCGCCACTAGTATATCAAAGATTCGATGGACTAATCTTCGATGCCTTTCCCTGTGTTGCTGTTCGGTTTCCATAAGTTTCCACCTTGTGTAGATTATGCCGTCGTCCATGAATATTGAGAACCATCCTTCTTGGACTTCCCTCCTGAATATGGTGTTCATCATCATTTGGAACGTTGCCGGGGAGTTAGTGAGTCCAAAGAACATGACCGTTGGTTCGAAGAGCCCTTCTGGGGTTAAGAACGCTGCTTTCCACTCATCGCCGGGCTTGATCCGAATGTTGTTGTATCCCCACCGTATGTCGAATTTGGTGAATAATGTGCATCCCGCTAGTCGATCGATAACGGCTGGGATTAAGGGGGATACGTTGCGGTTTCGTTTAGTCCATTTATTCAGTGGTCGATAGTCCTGTACTGGGCGGAGTTTTCCATCCTTCTTTTTGACAAAGAAGAAGTTTGCTGCGTAGGGGCTCCATGATGGGCGAATCGTTTTCCTTCTAAGGTGTTCTTCAACGAATTTTTGAGCTTCCTCAAGTTCTTCCTTGTTTAGCGGTAGTAGTCGGCCGGGTAGGGTAGTGGGTGCTCCAGGTAGTAATTCGATTGCGTGGTCCCAAACTGTGTGGCCAGGTAGCCTTTGGGATGCTTCTTCGCTGAATATCTTACTGTGCCGTCGATATTCTTCTGGTATATGGTTGTCCGGTTTTGGTTTGGCCAGGTTGGTTGGTTTTTCAGGTGTGATCATGACTCTTCCGAGGAAGTACCGTTCTTCTCCCTTTTCAGGGGCGTCGAGGGTCATTCTTCCTGCGATGATTGGTGCCTTTATTTGTGCCGTAATGGGGTAGTTTGCCTTCTGGTGGTCTGCTGCTCTGAGTATGACGGGTAGGTGGGACGAATCGATCCATCCTCGTTTCCAATCTACTTTGGGTTGTACCGCTGCAAACCACATATATCCGAGTATCACTCGGTTTTCCCCTAGTTCCGTGAGGAAGAACCTCATCTTGGTTCGGTTCGTTCCTGTTTGTACGTCCAAGTCGGTGTAGTATTTGATTTGTCCTGCTTTGTTTGGGGTTCCGTCGACATTGTGGATATTTCTGGGGTACTGTAACTGTTTGATGGGCAGTTGTAGCCACTTGGCGTAGTTTAGACTCATGAAATTTTCGGTCGCTCCTGAGTCCAGTAGGGCGACGTTTTCGGCTCTTTTCTTGATCGAGTGCGCATAAAATCGGACTGTCATTGATTTTCTTGCTGACATGTACACGTCGTTCTTGTTTACTTGTCTAATTAGTGCCGACCTAATTAGACTTAGAGAAAATCCTCTTCTACTCCCATTTCTTTGGCGAGTTCGTATTTCTGGTCCATGGTGAGCGTGTTAAGCTGCTCCTTGATTGTGGAGATCGTGCTTCCTCCTGCGTCAGTGCTGTAGTTGGATTGTAGGTCTGTTTCGGTGGAATAGTCAGGCAGGTCCGAGACACTTCTTGCGTTTACTGCTGGGGCGGACTGGCAGTCCTGGGCGAAGTGCCCTTGTTTCCCACACTTGAAGCATATGAGGTTTCTTCTTCCGTCCATTTGGGTGGCTCTGCCTTGGTATCCGCCTCTGCCCCTCCAGGCTCTTCCGCGTCCTACATCCATGGGCACGGGGGTGTTGTTCATAGACGGTGGCGCATTGGATGAGTTATAGGGGCCCTGCGGCCTCCTCTGTTGCTGGTTATTCTGGGTCCAGAAGGGTTGTCTTCCCCTTGACGGCTGTTGGAATCCTCTGAACGCTCCTCCGCTGAATCCTCTTCTGTTAGATCTAGTGATTGGCAGGGGTAACCCTGGGGTATTTTTACCTAACCCGTACCCGTACCCGCCAAAACCCGTACCCGTAGCCAGGGGTACGGGTTACCCGTTCCCACGGGTACGGGTACAGGCGGGTATGATGGGTTTTGTGCGGGTATGACGGGTTTGTGAGGGTATGATGGGTTTGAGGGGTACAGCAAGTAGTAC
>QFDX01006489.1:0-11162 GCA_003315875.1 Lactifluus piperatus | reverse complement strand
CTCCTTGAAAATGCACAAAATGCAAGATCCTGGACCATTGCCGCAAGCTGGTGCCTTCAAATTATTAAGGATTGTAGAACATATACATTATTTCATTACAGAAGCACCCGATCAACATGAAGATGAGTGTGGAGGGTGTGGGATGGCATAGATCACCTTTCTTGACGAAACGGCGTGACTACACTTTAAAACTCCGCCCAATCAGCAGACCGATGACCTGGGCGCGTCATGCACGTGCTGCTATACAGTATGGCCCCAAGTCGCCCTCGAAAACTGACGCGTTCTAGGCAAAAGACACGCTCCAGCAAAACCAAATTGACACGGTCTCATGCAAGGGAAGCTGTATCATACAACTCCAGTGTAGATAATGCTGTTGCTCACCTGCGTGCCCTTCCAGCTGGTGAAAAGATCAATCTCTCGGCAACTGCAAGAAAATACAATGTGGCCCTCGGAACGCTGAGATACCGGTACCTTGGGATTCACCGAGCCCCCAGGAATGCACACGAACATCAGAAACAGATAGATCCGAGGTTTGAGGGGTTGTATTCAAGTCTCGGAAAGGACTTGCCACCTCCACCTTCGACGTTTCACACTGAGAATACCCACACATTCATTTACAACAACTTTCCTCCGAGTTAGCTTGAGGGACTTCAACACTATGAGTTTTCAAAGACTATGCCTCCGCTTTCATGCCATTTCCAAAACAGGAATGGCGAGCGGGACTTCAACTCGGCCACCGTGACATGAGCGTGACGAACTTTCAAAGTCCCTTCCGATTCGAGTCCCCCTCAAAGATTCATTAATAATTCTCTTCACTCTCATTCATTTTCTATGATTTTCTCTTATTAAGATTGGTGAGACAATATTGCACCACTTTCACACTAAGCTCATACAAAAAGGTGAAGTATTGCTTGAGTTATGGACGGATCTTTGAAAAGTATTCAAACTCTGGTCAAGTGATAGTAGGTCTCGACAGGTCTCGTCTTGAAAAGCTGTTTCTAAAATTGGTAATTGTTGGTGCGGCGTAAGACCAGATGAGGGAGAATATGGCGTGTAGAGCAGGAGTACACTGGATACATTATATCAGTGGTCTCGGGCATATCGGGCATATCGTCATACCAAGTTCAAGCAAGGGTCCTTTTTCTGGCATGAGTGCGAAAACCTACGAGATTCTTCAAATTAAATACAGGAACATGCACTTAAGTTAATTCGTGGACTTACCCCTACATTGACTTGATGAATGTGAGTATATGCATGGACGTGACGTTGGCAAGTGTTCAACCGCCCTCATATGTCAAAAGCCGGCATTGATGAGGGAAAGGTGCATGCATCCGAGGGTGGAATAACGCCGATTCGAGGGGATATGTGGTCCGGTGTGCTCCCCAGTGTTGAGAAACCGGAATACAGAGAGCCGTCCGGAGCGTGCGTGTAGGGATAGAGCCTATTGTCCATAGGGGAACGTTTGAGGTGACCCACGGACGTTGTGATCTTTCCAAACGTTGCCGACCAGTTCTGTTCGGAAAGCCAGGCCTATGTCTTTGGTGCTGTGTAAGAACGCACTAAACTTAAAGAAAAACACCATGGTGCCGAGAACATAACGGCAACGAGTACTTGCGATCCAATACCCAGCGGCAGAAGTAGATCCGATTATAAGGAACAACACGAGGCGCTTTTCATCACGACGACCATCAAATTTGACACCTATGGGATCCTTTAGTGAGAAACGCCAGTTTCTGGGAAATTGTAATTATCACCGACTCAACGTCTGAGTGGGACCAGTCGCAAGGCGAAACATGCGGCCTCAGCGCGGTTGCTTTCGAAAGTGAGCGTAGGCGCGCATGTTTCACCCTTGGAGCTTGGAGATTTACTATTTGACAGCTGGAGACTTCGATTTCCAAACTAGGTATCCGGCCACTAAGCTCAGGCATGCACCAATGCTACAGCGCGCCCATAGTTGAGACGATAAAGTCCACCACGACCTACTAGACGTCGAGTCTCCGAAGAAAACTTGGCCCGCTCCCTCTCCCCAGCTGCGAGGTGCAGAGCTAATGTACTGATGAAACCAACAACGTCGAGACCACGTTTGCCTGTTGGATAACATGCCTGACTCGACTCCTCGACTCAAATATCGGGGACGCTCACAGGAAGATATGCCGTAACAGCACCTTGTCCTTAATAGGACCACGAACCCCTTTCTTCCCTCTTTCAGAAGCAGAATAGCAAATTGTTCGGGGGGAGGAAGTAATTCTGTTTACGCCAGTGGGCCAGAAGGCGCGTAAATGTGGAAGGGACTCTTGGGAACACAATCCTATCAACACTGCGGGCATTTTACAATACTGTAATACGATATTGTACGCAGAAAACGCGGAAGGCCACGTCAAGGTGTTTTATTAAGAGCCGAGCCGAAGTACAGTACCTGGGCGTTGACCGGTTGACCGGTTGACCCCGACGCATCGCACGAACGTATTAGTAATATCCCACCTTTTGGCAAGTTGCAAATCGGGCTTATAGACGCTCACCGCGCTCACTAGCGCTCACTGTTCCGTTTACATACATACAGAGTCGGCGCAAAATACGGCATTTGTCCTTCCCATCAGAGGTCGTCGCCATTTCATTCGTGGCTAAACATACTGGACCGAGATTCCGAGGAGCGTGTGAATGGAGAATTTCAAATATATCTGGGATCTGCCCCGTAAGTGGACAGCGGAGGGAAAGAAATGTGCATGCAGCCACGCAAGTGGGTGAAGGGGTGTAAATACCTTCAGATCGCGTCCTTTAATCTCCACGAAGCCGGCTCAAAGGCAACACCTCCCAAACTTGGAGTAGTGGGAACAGCTGATCGGATTACAGTCGAAGCCCTCTTAACCCATACCCCTTGGTCACAGCTCTGAGCTATGGGTTATGAGAGAGTATGGGCTTTCAGGATGTTACGTAAATAGAAAAAAAAACAATTAAAATTCCAAAAAACTACAGTAGGCTCTCGGTCGCAGAAGGGACCTTCGCTGACACTGGCGCGCGTCCGAGTTCGAGTACAACAGTAACCTACTGGTTACTTACTACAGCACAAGAACTACGGCGTCGAGCCGCATATTTTCTTCTCGCCCTCAGCGCTCTAACGTTCTAACCCTTACCACACAAATGAATCGCAAGCTCTGTAGGCTTGACCCCCTAATTTGCATTTATTTTTTGACTGTAAGGTTATGACAAATTTATCAAACTTTTCAGCGGTGCGGCACTTGGCGGTTAGGATTATCTATCTCACGATTCACTTAGCCTAGGGTGACCAGTGGGCGACCACAGAGGGCTCCGATCGTCGACGTTACCTAACCGGCCTAACCCCGAGTGCAGCATTTTTTGGGTTTTCCGGATGCGGCCGTTTACGAGACGGGCCGCATTCCATATTGTATTTGTATTTGTAATTATAATTGTACGAATGCTCGGAGCCCTAACCACAGGGATCACGGGTGCGACAAGTGTTACCTACAAGGTGCGTGCGAAATACCACGATCGTGATCTCTAACAGTGGGAAAGGAGGTATGGTGTTCAACATCTTGTATGCTGTTGGATC
The DNA here is from genome assembly GCA_003315875.1 of Lactifluus piperatus. Classification (NCBI taxonomy): domain Eukaryota; kingdom Fungi; phylum Basidiomycota; class Agaricomycetes; order Russulales; family Russulaceae; genus Lactifluus; species Lactifluus piperatus. The sequence continues at coordinate 7,594 of QFDX01006489.1, read as the reverse complement.
TACCATTCTACCAGCCGAGTACTACACACATGTCATCCTAGCTGTCGTCGGCATTATCACAATCTACACGTTTGCGCAGGGACGAAAAACAAGCAGGGAGAGGGAACTCCATGGCCGTACCATCCTCATCACAGTTGCGTCTCGTCTCAAACCCGCATTTACTCACACATCTGGCTAACACATTCATGCTTCCTTAGGGAGCCTTCACCCCCAATGGGCTAACCCTCCTAGATTCCCTGGCCCAGCGTGGCGCACATATCATAGCCCTCACCTCTGAACCTCTTGATAGTGGCACTACTTCGACATTGGTGTCGCTACTCCGTAGTACGACGTCCAATGAAAATATCTACGCCGAGCAGTGCGACCTCACCTCCCCGGCATCTATTCACGCCTTTTGCGATAACTACCGCAAGTCGGAGCAGCGCCTGGACGCAATCATATTTGCTCACGAGTATACACCCATCGGCAACATCTTCTCGCATAGGAACCCAGAGTTTAAGAAGCAACGACAAACGGCGTCATGTGCGACCTTTCTGCTCATCACACTACTTCTCCCTTTACTCTTGGCTGCACCTGTCGAGCGCGACATACGTCTCATCGCCCTTATCAATCCATTCTACGCTGCCGCGGCGCGCGTGTTCTCGCCATTGGGACCATCACACGGGTCATCGTCGCTTTTCTTGACAGAAGGCCGGCGGGCCCTTCGCACGGCGATTTTCATGCGACATCTACAACGTGTCCTGGATGCCCTCCCTTCAAGCGCCCAAGTACCCCGGACAGATATCAACTCTCAGTCCATACCAGTCGTGAGCGACAAGGTCCAACGCTCAAACATAGTCGCAGTATCGGTGTCGCCTGGTATCAGTCGCACGAATGTAGTCGCACCTCTGCTCGCCGCCGACACTTCCCGTAATGGAGCCTTGTGGTTGGGAATGATGCTGTGAGTAAGGTTTCCTTGTGTACGTTTCCCTAGGAGACCCGTGACAAACGCATTTAGTTATATCCTATTGAACCCACTATTCCGTCTCTTTACAAAGTCACCAAAGGCTACATTGCAAAGCACACTGCATGCATTGTTCCTCCCGACGCCGTTCAAGTACCTGCAGACCACAGCAGATGACCCACGCCCACGCAATCACACAGCTGAGGAAGTTCTCAAACCTGGCGCGCTGTATGCCGAGTGTGCAGTCGTCCCGGTACAAATTATGCCGGCACCTTCCATGCCCCCCACAGAAGACAAACAAGCCAAAAGGGGAAATGAAACACAGACCCCTGACGGTGATCCACCGCGCCCCGACGATGGAGAGCTGGGCGGGGTTACTTTAGGCATGCAGGTGTGGGATGACTATGAGCAGGAGTTGAAGGTCTGGGAGGCTGCTCAGCCAATGGCAGCTGGAATGTTTGAGGAAAATCACGCCGAATTGGCGGCGCGAAATGCAGGTGTCAATTGACTTGTTGTAGGACCCTTAAACTCCAGTGCCTGGAGTTACCGTTGTCCTGTGCTCCGCGCCATGCCGCGACACCTGATCGATCGAGTGGTGTAGTCGTCCCCATATTTCAGCGCTAGGATACCCAGAACTCCGATGAGGTGGCCAACAAACGGGACAATTCCTTGTTTACTTCAACACGGTTTCCAGTACTTTAACGTCTACAATGAGGGCATGGAATATACTATGCATAACTTCAATGTTGAGCTGGCCACAGTGCCTACGTTTAGGAAGGGACGGTCGAAAATAAGTGGTTGTCAGTAGGACTAAATTGATAATCGATGGTCTGGTTTTGTCAGGCTTAGTGCTAGTAGGATAGAGGAAACCAGGGCGTTGGAGCGAGGGAGAAATGACACCCCTTTCTATTAGGGAATTTCCAAGAGGGCATATCTCCCTTGGCATCTCAGAGTGGCTCCTTCTCAGTCCAAGTACGGAAACGGAAGCAACTATGGGTAATAGTCACATGGGGAGTACACATTATTGATGCTACCCGAAAGGCAGGAACAAACCAAGGCTAAGCGAAAGCGCTGAGCCCTACCTACGGCTCGCCGTGGTATCCGGTGTGATGATCTTGCCAGATCACAGCAAGCACGAAGACTCGGTGTCATTCCTATTCTAGTTACATTACTTTCTGAACGATGGCCTGGGTGAGGTTCTAAGATTGAGAAGGATTCCCATTAAGGGCAAATCCGACATGCGGGCTTGTTGGGTTTAGTATAAAAAGCCGTGATGATAATGATGATCTCGCCCCCTGCTGGCCCAGGTATTTACCCCGAATTCCTGTCATCCCCCAAAGTACCGCAATGTTCTGCAACTAGTCAATCATGTCGCAATAATGTGACAAGCGTCGCAAGCCTAACTCTGCTTGAAAAGCTCCTGGATGCTTGATACTAGTTTTCTGTCCCAGGGTCTCTTTTCATACGCTCACAATTGCGTTCCCAACTAGATTTTTGCCAGCACTCCTTAGCTCCTCCAAGCTCTGTGCCAACACACACCCACAGCCGCCATTGGAAAACGAGGCACACGCACGTGCATTAGTACATTGACGCCCCCCACCGCTGCTGAGCTAAACCACCTCAAGGGCGCAAAACCCTAGGACAGCACTACCCCTTCGTCATCACCCTGCTCAACGTCCTCGATTTGAAGCATTAGCACTTTTTTCATTTTCATTTGATCCATAGAGATGGGTTTCATTGAGGGGTTTAGCTTTTTTCTCTCCATTCTTGGAGTTTGTGGTCTCCTGCTATACTTCCGTCTTTTGATCCCTCGCAACATCATTCAGTCTGTTGAGGACCAGCTGAATGATACTCAACGGCTCCTTGTTCGTGCTGAGACCTTCGGTGCTATCCCCGAGGCTAGTCTACACAGGATGGATCTTGAAATGTATGAGGGTGCTTGTGTCCATGGTTCATAGCCCTTACTGACCCATATATAGCTTACGGTATGAGCTCACAAAGATGCGTATGGAGAGCAATCGTTCTCCTGGGATTTTCCTGCAGCTCTGGCTTGCCGTCTGGCATGGCCTCACATGCAGGCTTTATAACCTCTCGTCACGGATTGCGACCCTTAGGGTCAAAGTTGAGGTACGCCCTTCACGCATCTCGCCCGAGGGAAAAAAACATATAACACACATATGTCGCATGACGTCATAGTTGGCTGCGGACGAACACAGATTGGCCTTGATTGCCATACCTCATAGCCCTACTAGTACTGTTCCGCCCACCCCTGCACCTGGTACGCATCTGCTATGAAATAGATTTTAATTAATGGTGCTCACTAGCTGCCTCTTCCCCCAGATACGGCTGTCCCCGCTGGCAATGTGCCTGAACAAATAGCGCCGCCAGGCCCTGCGTAGTGATTCAAGTGAATGTGAAGCAACGTCGAATGTCCCAAGTGGCAGTGTACTTGTAATCTTCTCGGTTCTTCCTCTCCCTTGTGTCCATGCATATGTTCTGCTTTGTGTTGTTTGTTGCGCTTTCATTCTTACCCCATATCCTATGGATGGGTGAGACAACATGCTATTTTGTTTATGCCTGCAAAAGGCAGTCCTTTGGTGATGTTGTTGCTTAGATCTTGAACTGGTCTTTTTCCGGTTTATGTTGGAGCTGGCAAATCGTCGGCATTGTCGTTTGTATGTACATAAGCGAAGGTAACTGGGGAACATAGTATGAATACAGTATCCTTTTCCCTATCCTTACCGAAAGTATTGAAACTTCCAACTCTGTTCGATATCGATCATCTCTCCCTCGTGCAAGTCGAGCTCTCCATTGGGATCTCCAACGTACGCACTACGTATACCCTTGACCTCGAACGTGCCATCTACGGGCCACCATAACTTATGCTGCTGCCCGCGCTCCGAGGTGCGTGGGCAAGCGCGAGACACAAGAGAAATGTAGCAAACGGCACGCAGAAAGGAAGGGGACACTTGGGGCTAGCTTGGCAGCTTTCTTGCCCATTCTTCATTGTGCTTATACTAACTTTTTAGATACAAGAGAGTTGGTACCTATCGAATGCGAGCGTTGTGGGTTTAATGATAAGTAACAAAGCTGAAAGGGAAATGTGTTTGAAGCAGGAGGCATGAGACTTGAGGCCTTGAGGCGTAAAAGGGTTGTCGCCGAAGCGAAGTTGCGTCGCAGACGCTCAACAGAGAGATGGTGGTAGCCTGCCGGCATTGCTGGCGTATTGGAGAGGAGTCCGAAGGGGGCGGGGTAAGGATGGTAGAGCGAGGGAGAGTGATAGACAAGGCAAAAGAGGGTGATTCGACGGACAAGGGAACGAGCTGACCTTACAACGCTGATGCACTCAGGCCGCGTGGCCTTCCCTCGAGTTGTACGCTGGGGAACGAGACGAAATGGAGGCGCATCTGTCCACGCTCGTAAGACTCCTCGTTCGTCCCTCCTGGTCGTCCATCACACGCAAATATTTGAGCTTACATCGCGAGCTCAAAAGTCCACCACCGCCAGAAGTGGTCGCTGCCGAGCTGGCCCCTCTGAGCCATCGTCATCCTCACGCTCTTTGCTGTCTGATCCATCCGACGTTGTGATGCCTCACTCCGCCAACAGGTCGTGGTTTGCGTCCAAGAACCGATGGACCCAAATAAGATCGTATGTCTCGACGCACCGTATTGATAAGTCGACCGTAACGTCATGTGATTCGACGGACACGTGACAGAGTGATGGCCGCGCTGACAACGCCACCGTTCTGGGCGCCCTTTGGCGCCCTGCTTTGCCACGCTCCATCAATGCATTGGTCACTGGTCACTAGCAGCCATCAGCCGAAGGGACACCGCGGCCAACCATTGCTTATCTCAGCATATCTACGTATGCCTTCTTCGGCTTCGGACCCTTGACCCTTGACCGTGTCCTCCGTGTGCTCGTGTGGCCCCGGTCTCAGATCTCGGACCGCACTCCACGTACAGACCACCGCCTCGAATGGCACACTCACATCATATATACGCATCATCGCGTCTTTCCCGTCCGCATTCGTGCCTGACATGTCCAGGGGGGCAGCAAGTAGTGCTGCGCGGGTACGTGCTGGGCCACATGCATCTGTGGGTTGTGTTGCGCGAGCCGGGCAACACAACCATGCAGCTTAGCTGTAGTGCCGAGGAAAGAGGTTCAAGTCCGTTGGCGGAGTAGCACTTTCGACTTGAGGGAGAACTACGTGGTGAACCTGACGGTCCGGTGATCATGCCGGAATGGATGCATGTAGATAGGATTGGCGGTAAGACAAGGAAATCTGCCGAAAAGCCTTGAGCCTTGCGGTCAGGCGTGGCACTGATTCGGGAGACACAGTAGACGGTACCACGTGTTTGGAGAGGATAGATAGCGGGAAGAAGCGCTGACCTGCGTAAGTCTGCGATAAACAAAGATGAGATGGCCAGGCAAGTGACCTCACATGGTAAAGGTAGCCCACTCACACATTGAATGCATATTCTTTCTTGATCCAATCTAGTAGCACATACAGACCGATGCTGTTGAAATTGCTAATCCATATGAATTCGGTGCCTCCAGATCCAGCAGGAACACGTTCATAACAGCTCCTGGTTTCTGGAATTACCGCTGGAGAAGGAGGGACTACTGACCTCTGCTCATTCGAGTCAAGTTTCTGTGTTTCTGGGAGATGAATTTGCACAAGTTCGAATTGCATGATCTTCCCATCACCCCTAGAAGTGAGGTGGTTTGACAACAGATATAAGATATCACAACGGGGAAGAAAAATAGGCGGAACTGTATACGATGCCTCAGGTAGGGGCCGGTGCCCATGCAGTCCAGAAACGTCCATCCACGAAATTCTTATTGACCGTCGTACAAGCCAAAAAATCACAAATTGGCTCGTGCCACATGATATAGAATGATGTCTTAGGTCGTAGTGCGAGGGGATTCGCCAAACTTTGGGCCAGTGAAGCGCTCATCTCGGGTAACGGTAGCTCCAAATATAGCTTCTTAGGACCAGGGACACGGGTCGAGGTCGGCAGAGGCATACGTACATAATGCTGAGATAAGCAATGGGGGTGTCGTCTCGGCCGGCGCTGGCACCCCCCCCTGCACTGGGAACCGAAGCGCGAGGCCGCAACCGTCCTTTTTAGTTTCCTTACACGTGGGTTCCTTTGCATCGTCGATTGTCTAATCTGTGTCTCCTCCCCTTTCTTTTTTGAGTTTACTACACGCACTACTATACCATCTCCATTTGTGCTTGGGCTTTGTCTTATTATTCACTCACACGCCCTTTTGTTTTCCTTCAAATATTGGCTTTGCCCCCCCCTCGGGCCAACCTACTGGTTCTCTCTTGTCTTTGCTTTCGAGTCAGCGTTCCGTTTACGCATCCAACATTACTGCCTTCCTTCCCTCTCGTGCCAGCCGGTATTCTTGCTGGCGATGTGATCAAAGTTACGTCCACCATCATTCTTCTTTCTGCCCCCCTCGTACCAAACACCCATGAACTGCTGATCAACTCCAGTAGATCGCTGCCTTGAAGGTTCTACTCCAGATGAGAATTGGTGCCCCTCCGGCGAGGCATTCACATCTAGATATAGATCCGTTTCAACGCCTCATTTCATGTCCTACCTACTACAGTCGACTCTGAGATAAGGCATACAGGGTAATAGGGCATACCCTCGAATAAGGCATACATTTTCGTGACCCCCGAGTTCATTCGCAGGGAAATTGAGCAACTCAGGTAGGGCATACTCCCTCAAAAGGCATACCCTTGGCTGACGCCCGAGGGGGTATGCCTTATCTCAGAGTCGACTGTAAATGGGATCTTTTTGTCGCGCGTCTACCGGTCCGCTCATCCCTCTTAGCCTGCTACTACATGCACCACCATATCACATAGGATGTTACGTGTTCAGTAGGTCATGATGCATGATGAGGTAAGGTAACATCATCATTTCCCCTGATGTTCTGCTTGCGCAGGCGATGTCGCCAATTCCCCGTAAATTGTATCCCCCAAGGCACATGCAAGCATCTCATATGGAAGGCACGTGTCGGTTTCATCCTGCATGCGGCCTTGACCCAAATCCGGGGTAGAGGTAAAGGCACCAATTACGACTACGGAAGGTTACGCTGGGCGTTGAGCGCTGAATGTTGAACCAGAGTTACCGTTGTGTCGTGTCATGATGCTACTGTTTGGCGCGCCGGGCTCTGGTACAATGGCCGTGAGAGTCTGGCAGAACCAATAAGGCGCGCCAAGTTGATACCTTCACAGCCGGTTCGGTGTTGTGATTTTGCTTGCTTTACCCCCCAGAGCATGAGAATATAATTTAGGCATATCATGGCCGCTGTGGAGGAGGGCCAAAAATGAACCGACTTGTCTTTTGCGATAGCCATTAGGTCCACATGGAGAGTTGGGGCTACGTAACACGACAGAACGTAATGTCGGACAGTCTTCGACATGCCATGAATCCTACTCTCAAGTTCGGTCCATTGTTGTGGTGAGCGTCGTCATGAACCTTGCTGCGTAATTACGGGGTCGCTAGGCGCCATGTATTTCAATTAAGTTGTTCAAATCAAACCTTTTGAAGAAATTTGGTTAAGTGTAGTTCTTGCTGTAGGCAATGTCTACCTGCTGACAGCGGGTGAGGGCGCGGTGAGGACTGACCTTCATGT
>QFDX01006487.1:0-11736 GCA_003315875.1 Lactifluus piperatus | reverse complement strand
CTATAAGCTATACACGCGCGTGCGTGAGCGCAAGATGGAGCAGTTCCCTCGCCCGGAGATCCTGCGCGTCCCTCTGGAGAGTATTTGCCTTATCGTAAAGTCAACGCGGGAGCGCGAGGACGTCAAGGTCTGCAGGCTCGAATTGATGATGGTTTGTTGCTTCTGACAATCCTCTTTCTAGCAATTCTTGAGTCGTGCAATTGACCCACCAGATGTCACAGCTATAGACAAAGCACTCTCTGTTCTTGAGGAACTCGGCGCTATCGACCAGGATGGCCGCCTGACTGCCTTCGGCCGACACATGGTAAGACCAAGGCCGACGCACCCTCTTATCAGTTTTGTCACACTATTTTGCAGGCTCTCCTTCCTGTTGACCTTCGTCTCGGAAAGGTAAGTAAGTTGCCCCTGATGAGTTGGCGGCTTCTGATTCTGGCGCTTCTCAGATGCTTATTCTCGCTACTGTTTTCCAATGCGTCGACCCGATCTTGACCATCGCTGCTTGCCTTTCTTCAAAGCCCGTTTTCCTAAACCCTTTTGATAAGCGTGATGAAGCCACAGTGTATGACGACCAGCTCCTTGCTTATACCGGCTGAACTTATCTTCCCACAGAGCGCGCGCGCGCTTTGCGACAGAGAAAAGCGACCTACTTACTGACGCATACGCGTACGACGAGTGCATACGGATACGCCAAGAAGGAACACCCAGCGCCATGCGAGCTTTCTGTTCAGATGTACGTGTCTCCCTCTTGCCCTTCATCTCCTCTCCCCCAACCACAACTCCAATAAGAACTACATCTCCGCCACGACGATCCGCGACATCACCGCCCTGCGCAACGACCTCCTCTCCGCCCTTACATCCGCCGGACTCGTATCGGTTTGGCAGCGCGCCTCAGCGCCAGAGCTGAACGTACACGCGGGCGAGCCCGCACTGCTCAAGGCGCTCCTGCTCGCAGCATTGTACCCGCGGGTCGCGCGCATCGCTCTCCCACGTCACGCGGTGAAGTTTGCGCGCCTAGCGAGTGGCACGGTAGCGCGCGATGCAGGTGCGCACGAGTGGCGCGCTACGGATATGCGCGGTACGCGCGTGTGGGTACACCCTGCAAGCGTGCTGTTCACCGAGACGCGTTGGCGTTCGAAGATCGTGGTCAGTTTTGAGCGAGTCGAGACGGGCACTGGCAAAATCTTCATGCGCGACGTCACCGAGGTAAGTCATCTACAGTACCCTATCTTTTCCCCTACTGATCCCTCTCGTTACATATATATTTATATATTAGGTCCCACTATACGCCTTACTGCTTTTTGGCGGGCATATTGCGGTGGATCACGTGCGTGGCGGTTTGACCGTTGGTGGACGTGTCGAAGGGACATTGCGTCTACGGGCCTGGCCGCGTATCGCGATCCTCGTCCAACAACTCCGGTGCGTACAAAGTACAGTACTGTAATCCTTCGTGGCGTCATTCATCATGCGTCAAACGCCATCACATAAGCACTATCGTCTAACTCGAATTTTTTTTCTTATTTGCTCCGCACAGACGTTTATTAGATGCGGCGCTGTTGCGAGCTCTCGATAACGGGCGCGTGCTCGAAGTGGCGCAAAACCCCGTAATTGGCGCGATGCTGACGTTGCTGACGACGGATGGGATGGCAACAACGGCGACGGTTCGTTGACCCGGAGTTGAACTGCGGTCATGTGCCAGTGGGTTCTGGGTGCTGTTGAGTTGAGGTCATAACAGCGAAAAATGTGTCACACGCATACAAGTAAAGAGCATGGCCCGGCGGGCCGGTTACGCATTACAACCTGCGTGATACAGTTACGGTATTTTTTTTACGGGATGGATCAGATATTTAGACGGGATTATTGAAGCGATACCTTTATACGCCGGGTCTGAGTCCGACATGCCCGATTAGGTGCCACAAAATGTGGATCATTCAAAGCAAATTGTGGTTGATGAAGCCCGTGGATCACGCAGACCATCCATCATGGAGACAAGGTTTCAAAAGATGATGCGCAATCGGAACAATGACGAGTACAACAATTGAGTGAGTTCTAGGTACAGGGCAGAATTAGTCTCGGCTATGTAAGGGGTCAAATGCAGGGGGGGTGAATATATATGCATGAACAAAAGAGTGACAGTGGTTTGATGACACAGGTATGCATGATGATTTTACATGGTATGCCCAACTTCCAACAACAGAACTCGCTACGGGCCAGAAGTTATACAGCGGTGCGTGGCACAGGCAAGGTCGCTACTCGCTCGCGATCGTGCCGCACGGCAGCTTGAGTGCTCGTTGGCTCAACTGGCGCACTCAGCCTCTTTCGTCTCATACCTGTCGTGGACTGATCTGCACGGTTCGACACAGCCCACTCACCAGGTGTAGGCGGTATCCAGTTGTACGGAGGGCCATATGGTTGCGTGCGGGCTGGCCTGGTCTTTGGTTCTGTTGCCCTGTCCGTCTCCTTACGCGAGCATATCTTATCTGCAATGCGCAATTTCGAGGACGTCGATGGGGTGGAGGATATGCGGCGGTGTTGAGACGGAACAGAGGGTGTTGATGGGGGAGGGGGTATAGAATCAGGAGAGTTTGTAAGCCGGGGAGACGAATGAGATGAATCGGTGATATCAGATGTGAGAGCAACCGGTGATGAGGACAGTGGTAGCGGAGCTGGAGGTGGTCGGGTGGTGCCACCGCTACGTTCGGCTGTGAGAACATAACTGGGTTAGATTAAAAAACAAACATAGAGTGAGGAAACACCACGGAACCTTTCGGCTTCTTCAAGAATCCAAACTTTCCTCTTTCGGTGACATTAACCGGTGCCTCATCTTTACCGGTGAACATGGCAGATTCTCCAAACTCCGAAGCCTCGATTGCCGATGATAATGAGACCGAGGCTTTAGTGGGATCGCGTGAACGGAGAAGCACGCGTGTGAGACGAGAGGAGAACGTCCGCTTGAGTTCAGGAGGTGCCTCTGTGAGTGTTTCAGCCGATGACAGAGGAGAATCCTTTGCCGTGATGCGCGAAGAGACTTTGGGAAGGGATATCGATATCGCTCCCGATTGGGACGAGCGGCTGTTACAACGTGATAAAGGGATGGAAGGGCCGCGTGGAGATGACGGTGCAGTCGCAGGTGCCGAGGAGGGTCCCTCGAGCTTCATCACCGGTTCATCAAACGAGACATGACGGACAGACTCCGGTCTCGGAACAGACTCGGACTTTTTCAGGTCTTCTGCAGCTGGCCGCGGTGTGGCCGCCAGTTGTTGCACGGGATGAGTGCGTCGAGGTAGTCTCTCCAAAATCTCAGGAGGACCTTTGCGCATCGAAGGAATGAGCCACGTCAACGACACCGCTGCAATACTCTATGTAAAATTATGGGTCAGATTCATAACCATTTATGAGTGAGAGAACAAGCGGACCGTTAAGAAACCCGTGCATCCTGTGGCCAATGCGACAAGCACCACGACCATGGTATGCACCACCGTTCTTGCCGTATTCGCACCCTCTACGAAGTTGAAGGCTACACCGAGCCGGATGTTGACATTTAAACGCCACCCACCGGTGATCGTCAGGTCGTTACGAGGTGTCAGAGCCTGCTCCTCTACATTACCCTCGATGATCTGAGAAGAAGCCAGCGTTTTGATTTGTCGTGATGAATCGGTACAGCTCCGAAGGAGATGATTAGTAGCGGGACAGTAAATTCCGAGCGCTGCTATACAGGTGCAGGTGAAAGAAAAGGAGAACAAGAGACACGCCAGCTTGGCGAGTGGGTGGACTATGTATGCCCTATCTTGCTCGGAAGGCCAAAGGTGCAGTATAGGGGCAGGGCGAGGGATTGGTTGAACGGTTCAACTCGGGGAGGAAAGGGTTGTCGTGGTGGATGAGGATGAACGCCCGGGGGGTGACATGACGAAAAGGAGAGGTGTCCTTGGCTTGGCTGACTAGAAATAAACGCTGTGAGTATGGGCGCGAGGCAAGAATCAGACCACTTCCACTTCAATCTGCTGTCATCTTCATAACGTAATTTTGCTGACAACATCGATTCTCGTAATCGATCATTCCTTTCCCCTTCCCTCCCTAGACCTGGATCTACCTTCCTCTTCTTTAATAGCACCAAACTCGGGCCTACCCAATCCTCGCTTCCCTCATATCTCCCCGCTCCTGTCGGCGATTAGCGCACTTGCCAACAAAGCCATGTCTTGCTTACACAACAACTCCTTGCTCGGTCCGATAGCTGATAACGTCGCCAAGCGCCCCTGCTTGGCATTGACACTTGGCGTTAAAGAGGCATTACTTTTACTACTTTACCCGGCGCCATCAATTAATCATCAATCGATTTGGTACTTGCACCCCTTTCGGTGCGATGAACCACCGGAAATCTGATCGTCAGGGACTCCTTTTAATCCCATATACCACTGGTTGTACGGTAATTAGGCCCAGCGTCAGTCTCTCTTATTGTTTCTCGCAAATTAAATATTGTTAAGCGCTGCCTGATACTTATCAGTTAAACGACTGGTCTGAAAGCTAACTAAAACGTCCTTGTTCGATGAACGGAAGGATGTCCACAACTCTCGGTTTGATTTCCAGGTTTTACTGTAAACAAGCAAGCACCGAAGCGACAACATGCCAAAGTTCAAAGCCGTTACGAAATTGACGCGATTTGCGAGCTCCTGGCGACGCCCCAGCGCTATTCGGCTCGTCCGGTGCCGGCTAGAAAACGTCATCCGCTTGCCACACAACGCACTGCGATTTCCCGAAGCGTGCAGGGTCAGAAATGTTCCTGGTCGATTCCATTCACAATACTGTACGGCATACCTGGCTGGATGCCCTTCTTCCATTTTCAGCACATATGACTGAGAAATGTGACGTCACAACGGAGAAGAGAAGAAGGTAAAGGAGAGCGAAACGATACGCGAAAATTAAAAGGAAACTCTCGAAACGTCGCCGGCGGCACATCCAAATCACGCAGCCATCCAGGTCAGCCCACACAAATCAATGGCTCGCAAACTCGAACGGCCGGCGTCTCAGCATCGTACACGCCGCACAAACGGGGATATATTTGATCGTCGTAAGTTACCACCCATATATTCAAGTTCCCGCTAATTCTAATAGCGACATTGGTTGCGTTTCCCAAGACGTTCCGCCCTCTCCGTGTTGGACAGTTGGTGAGCGTTCTGCATTGGATTTGCAGTGCTCGTTTGGACGGATTCTCAAGGAGCGCTGTGCATCGGTTTGGCCCTCATTTTGATGGCTTCTCTCGCGGATTGTAGTGCTTCGGGCCTACAGCATTGAGCTGAGGTGGGACCCCAGCAACTACCACCCCCTCGGTTGGAGCAAGCACAGAGCGGAAGGAAGAAAGTGTTGGACATAGATGTGGAATGGAATAGAGTGGCTGTTGAAGAGCTCCGCGAGGGAAAATTAATATACAGCATAGTAGACCGCGATTACAGCAAATGGGGAGGTGGTGTACTATCCAAATGGATCTAAATGTATTTGATTTACAGATAAATTATCTTGATATAAGGAGTTGTGGTCAACTGTCGCTAAGCGACCCTCGGCGAGCTATTACTACGTAGGAAAAGACACGTTCTTGTGGAATGTATGAACAATGGCTTCGAGGATACAGCAGGTTATTGGGAAGGCACGGGCCCGGTTACGGCGATAAAGGTTGTCAAGACATGCCTTCCATATTTAGGAGGAGACCTGGCTTGCAACCTGCCAGCTACCAGCGACAGTGACGAATCATGCCAACCTTGAAATCACTGCCCTTAGAATTGCTCATTTACAACCTCGACTTTATCCCTTCCAACAAATCACACCATCTCTCATCCATATTCATTCACGTAAATCCGTCTCGAGTTGACGCAGTCATCTGTTCTACCATATTTATCCTTGGCAGTGCGGTCAGAAGATGTGGACCTGTACATCCATGCCGTCCAAGTCATCGCCATGTCACCCAGGCTCGAATATTATTAGTGTCAACATGTTCTCACTCACATACGGATTCCACGCACGAAAATTGCGTGCCCGTGAACGTGCCGCAAAAACAGCAGAAATGTCGACTCATTCGATCATGGCTCGTTTTTGCTTGAGCGTCTGATTTTCCCTCGATCGCTCCGTGGGCAGGTGCTACAAACTGCCCCATCGATCCTGCGCGCATCGAAGGTGCCGCCGCAAAGAGCTACACCCGCCGCAGCATCGATTGCTTTAGTTCGGCTGCTTTATGAGGAGAGCGCGAGAGCAAGATGGGGCAAGATGTCAGTCATTACCAAGCTCGAACAAACGCGGGGCCATACCTTTCCCAACGTTTTTCGATCCTGACTGAAATCCCAAGGGCTTTCAGCTTGGCCTTGTTCCCGCTGCACAGGAGATTATATGCAATACAAAGCTCAGGGAGCTGTTTTTAGACATGCGGGAACTGGTGGTGAAAGCCGATAGCGCGTGGAAGGTGAATATCAGAAATAAAACATATGGATGACAATGAAATAGAGGAAGACGGCTGCTCACATGTTTGTTTTGTGGACCTCTTGCTACCCTCCGTGTGTCATACTGGGAGCTCGCGGTCCATGGCATCCTCGTCCTCGTCTACCATATTGCGGTCACCATTGCCGAGGCCGATGCCAATATCAATGCCAATGCTGTCGACATGGACATGGACAACCATCTCCCCCCCCTCCGTGGCAATAGCGGAGTCCTTCCCGGCATCCGAACGCAGGCGACGAGGCTCCGATCACGAGTGGTTGACCTCCATCATTTTCGTACCAGGCAGGACTAGCGAGAGCCGCGTGATCACAGACGAGACGACAAGCAAAAGGAGCACGAGGGCAACGGATTTGAGTCCAGGTGCGAGTCCGGGTGCAAGTGCGGCGGGTGCGGTGGGGCGGGTGTAACGGCTGCGAGCGCAGGTGCGAGTGGAAAGGGGCACGGGTGAGACGGCTTTGAGCACAGGTGCAAGTGCATCAGGTGCGTGCGAGCGCGGTAAGGGGCTGGGGCTGAAGCACTGATACCAGCAGCAGCACCAGCAGCGGCTCCGGACCGCGACATCTTTGGAACCGGGATCTGATCAGTCAATGAACAGAATACTGTATATACTGTAGTCCCTGACCTCTTTGCAAGTAATGATCACAACAAACAATAAAGGAACATATCATTCTTTGACCTTATTGCAAGGGTTACATTTTCTCAAGATAAGTGGTGGGTACAGAACGGTCAATGTAGGAGGGGAAAACAATTTGATGTGTATGTTGTTCATCCCCAAAAGGATAATAGATGTGAACCCGGGCACCAGGTTCAACTAGTAACATCTTACATTGATCCCCCTCACTATTTGGATCTGGACCATATGCATAAATTTGGATGCCTTCTGCAGCCCAGTCAATGCATTGACTTGGAGGAGCACCGCATCAGGAAACCTACAAAATACTTTTATGGCTTGTACGAGCTTGTACGAGCTCGTACAAGCCATAAAAGTGCATAAAAGTTTGTAAAAGTTTGTAAAACAACATGCTGACAAGCCAGGTATATTTTCTTCACAAGTACTTCGTCATTTTTGCTTGACAAGTTGAAAAGTCGTGCAAGTGAAAGAGTACGGGAAAAACAAATGGTATTGTCTAGATCTAGGTTGGCAAACTGTGAGATATGATACATCACTATCACGAATAAACCAGATTATCTACTACATCAGCAATTTTTTAGCATTGCCCTCACTGCCATCGCCCTAGCCCTCGCAGTTGTGCTTGCTGTTGGTCACCATCCTCGCGCTCACGCTCGCTGTCTGTCGCATCCTTGTGGTTGTGGTCGTGCTCGCTGTCGGTCGGTATCCTCGCACTTGCGCTCGCTGCCTGTCGCATCCTCGTGGTCGTGGTCGTGCTCGCTGCCTGTTGCATCCTCGTTCTCGCAGTCATGCTCACTGTCGGTCAGCATCCTCGTGCTCACGCTCGCTGTCTGTCGCACCCTCATGCTTGTGGTCATGCTCGCTGTCGGTCGGCATCCTTGCGCTCACGCACGCTGCCTGTCACATCCTCGTGCTCACACTCACTGTCTGTCGCATCCTTGTGCTCGCGGTCGTGCTCACTGTCGGTCAGCATCCTTGCCCTCGCCCTCACCATCTGTTGCATCCTTGTGCTTGCAGTTGTGCTCGCTGTCATTGCAACAGTTATCTGTGTTCCCCTTGCGCTGGTTCTACCCCTTCCCCACCAAAGGAAGCCCCTGCTGCATAGCAGCAAGCGATAGCTTGCTGTCTAGCTCACAGGGGCTGCAGGGGAGGTGGAGTCAGAGGCAGTAGCACGCTTTCCTAGGGATCCACCCCGCGAGCAGTTGCTCGCGGCAGTGTCGTCATGGGTCGGTCATAACAGTCGAAGCGGGCCAGGGAGCGGCAGTGGCGCCCCCTGTTCCCGGTGACACAGAAAAGATCCCACCCCGCAAGCAGTTGCTTGCGGGCATGGGTGTCGTCTAGTAGGGATCCACAGCGAGCAGTTGCTCGCGGTGGTGTTGTCGTGCTGTCATAGTGGCCAACGTGGGCCAGGGAGCGGCAGTGGCACCCCTGGTCCTGGTGACATAGAACAAGTCCCACCCCACGAGCAGTTGCTCGCAGGCATGGGTGTCGTCTTGTAAGTGGTGGGTAGGGGATCCAGTACCCCACGAGCAGTGGCTCGCGGTGGTGGGTGTTGTTAGCAGGTGACGCTGGCACGAGGTAGTTTAGATCCTAAAGAAGGAAAACATACCGTTAGTGGATAAACGAAGAAAGGAAAAGAAAATGTACCAGGGGCCCAAACGATATGTTGTTTGTCGTTTGGGTCCCCGTTTTGCACTCATTCCCCTCGTCCTTCTTCTTGTCGCCCTTTCGTTGTCGTCTTGTCTCCGTGTGACGTGGCATGCTTGCAGTACACGTCGCCGTTTGGTCTTGATGAGAGGGCGTGGGAACGGGATACCGATGCACCCGTGGAATACCCGTAAACCACGGGTACGGGTGACGGTCTGTCGTGGTGCAGCAGAGTCCAATACCACACCCGTACCCGTCACACCTGTGACCAAAACACTGCGGGAATACCCGCACCCGTGAAATACCTTACTTACGGTATAGCAAAGCTCACCTCCTGTGGACTGGCTTGAGGACAGTGATAAGTCAATGTGCCACTGCATGCCTTGTCTTGGTGACAGCCTAGAATGATGTGTTTGTTGGCAGCCAGAAGGTACCTAAAAGTGAGAGTGGCAGGGACAGAGGACGACATCAGCAAATCTGCACTTTCCTTTCTAGGACTTGTACAAGCTTGTACAAGCTTGTACAAGTCCCGAAAAGTTGAAAAGTCAGAAGGCAGAAAGCCAGGTCCAATTCTGAGAAAGCTCGTCACATATTTTCCATGACAAGTTCACACAAGCAAAAAAGTATCAAAAAGTGCAAAGAAGGATACAATTTTTTTGGGATTATCTACTACATCAGCAAGCACTGTTTAGCGTCGTCTTCGCTGCTGTCATATCGTTGTTGCCCTCGCCCTCGCTATTGCGTCGTCGTCATCGCCCTCACCCTCGCCCTGCTGTCATCGCGTCGCCCTCGCCCTCGCTGTCATCGCGTCACCCTCGCCCTCGCTGTCATCGTCACCCTCGCTGTGGTCGCATCCTAGTCTGAGCCGTCACTGTGGTGGCATCGTCGCCCTCGCGCTCACTGTCTGTCGCATCATTGGGCTCGTGCTCACTGTCTGTTGCATCATCGCACTCACCCTCGCTGTCTGTCGCATTGTCGCCCTTGCCCTCGCTGTCTGTTGCGCTCGCGCTCCCTGTCTGTCGCAACATCGCACTCACCGTGTTGTCTGTCGCATCATCGCCATCGCTTTGGTCGCATTGTTGCCCTCGCCCTTGATGTCTGTTGCACTCGCGCTCCCTGTCTGTCGCATCACCGGGCTCGTGCTGTCTGTCACATCATCGCACTCACCCTCGCTGTCATCGTATCATCGCGCTCGCGCTCACCCTTGCTGTGGTCACATCGTCGTTGTCAGCCTCGCTGTGGTGCGTTGTCCTCGCAGTCATCGTCGAGGTGCCAGTGGTGCTGGTGGCAGCAGCGGCAGCACTACCCCACACATTAGCATCGTCGTCGTAGCAGTGGCAATCGACGTATGTCAGCATGGTGCAGGTGTCGTCGTTCCCCCCCACGCCTCCTCGTTCCCTTGTAGTTCATTAGGACTTGAAAAAAGCGTGTTAGTAAAATAAAAATGAAATGAGATAAACATACCTGTGGCCCAATTGGGAGGGAAGTCAGTGCTTCTGCTGACTTACGGGGCGATAACGACGTTTCTGACTTGAGTCTCCACTTCATGCATCTGATGAGACACCAAGTGGACAGTCTAGGGATAGCGGCCGCCTACTGTAATAAACCATGCCAGAATACGGGGCATTCAGCATCCCGTCCGTCGCCATTACCCCTCAACCAGAGTAGAGTCCAACCAGGTATACCAAAGCTCACCTCCTGTTGACTGGCTTGAGGACAGTGATAAATCAATGCACCACTGCATGCCTTGTCTTGGTGACAGCCTAGAAGGGTGTGCTTGTTGCCAACCAGAAGGTACCTAAGAGTGAGCGTGGCAGGAACAGGGAGGAAGAGAGGGTTGAACGACGTACAAAACCAAAAATGAACATGAAAAAAAAAGTCACTGGGTCGTGAGAAGACCTTACGGAAGCAGATGCGGGCAGACGAACTTGAACTTGCTCGAAAATTTTGCCAAGTCGACATGGGCCCCCCTCTGTTCCAGCTACAGAGTCACCGTTTTTTTTTGGTGAGTCAAGTTTCTTTCTGTGAGCTAACCCAACCAGTTGCCCACTGGTCACCCTCACTGGGCCACAGGTATATTTCCTTCTTCTCTCAACTTACTATACTAACAAACTTTTTTAGGTACTAATGAACAACAACGAGACGAGGGGGATACGACGACACCACCGTCGGCACCTCGATAACGACTCGACAATGACTCCGATACCAATGCGTGGCCTGCTGCTGCTGCCACCACTGCCAGCACCACCGGCACCTCGCCAACGGCAATGATACCTATGCGCATGGTGTGCCGCCGCCGCTGCCAGCACCAGCACCAGCACCACCTCGCCAACGACGAGGTTGCCGGCGCGCATGGCGGCAGCACCGGGAAAATAGCAACAAGGTCAAACAGGAGGAAGGTATCCTCTCCGTTGCCCGCATCAAGGCCCAAACTCGCAATGTACGTACCCACCTTGGCCCCACGGAACAGACAACATCTTACTAACAGTCCTGCACTTGCACGCACTAGGCGGAGGCCGATGCAGAAGCGTATTCCACTATCGCAGCCGCCAAGGCTATCGCCGCCGCCGCCGCCAGCACCGGCACCACCTCGCCAACGATGAGGTTGCCCACGCACGTGGCCTGCCGTTGCCGCCTCCACCATCAGCATTACACCAACACCACCTCGCCAATGACAAGGTTGCCGGCGCGCGTGGCCTGCCGCCGCTGCCATCAGCACTAGCACCAGCATCAGGCCAACTCTGCGGCGAGTGCATTTGCTGCCACGACGACCTTACCAACGCGCGTGGCGTGCTGCCGCGGCCCCGCCATCAGCACTACACTAGCACCACCTCGCCAACGACGACGACGCCGACACGCGTCACCACCAGCAACTTGACGGTAATGCGATGACAGCGAGGACGACCACCACCACCACGCGGCGACGATGACAATGGGTTTAGATAATATTTCATATGGTATTATGTAGAGTAGTTCAGCCA
>QFDX01006486.1:0-10137 GCA_003315875.1 Lactifluus piperatus | reverse complement strand
TCGCCAGCCGTTTCGAAGTTAGGAATTCTCTCACGGAGAAGTGCGAGAATTGCACCACTCGAGAACGACCATCATCGACAATGACTATTAGGCTTGAACACGTTGTGAGTACAGCTTGCTGCTGATCCTCCCATCGCCAATCCGGGTTCAACTTCGGGATTCCATCTCGTCCCACAGCTTCAAAGTCGACTGCCAGAACCTCAGCGAGTTCTTCAACATCCAATGGCCGAATCGCAACTGTAAGACATTGCAGGAGTCGACGGGCATGTTCTCGATTAGTCTTATTGATGTCCCTCAAAATACGCTCATACGTCTCGTCTAGCGTTTCGGGCAATTCATCAAGAATGCCCCGAACACTCGGCGGAAGACAGTGACGTAGCGTTTCAAGTTGACAGTAGACCCATCTAAACCTATAAAGATATAAGCAGATATCGTTGATACGGATAGATAACCACTTACATCCCATCGGCTCTTTCAGAGAGCGTTTCGACAACCAGCTTCCTATCTTCCTCCCTCCATCTCCGCATCTTCACATCAGAATAAACCACAGAGTTGACGTAATCAACAATATCTTTGATTTGGCCACTTTGCTTATGAAGCGAGAGTCGGAGGGATGTGAGTGGTTCAACTGTCGCTTGTATGTCTGCCTCGGGTCGACTTGTCATACAGACATGTAAATTTGGCAGATCAAGGTCCACAAGATGCTTTATAACGTTCAGGACCTGCTCTCGCGAAGATGGCATGCCATAATTGTCCGGACACTCGTCGAGAGCATCCATCACAAGGTAAACAGAGAGTTGAGAAGGCAATGAGAGCATCTCTGTCAGGCATTTCATCAATGCATCATCACTGGGTGCTTGTGTACCATTGTGATGGGTAGAATAAAGGCGGGAGAGTATGTCACAATATATATTAGACTGAGAAGAAAGCTGGATGAGAATGGATAGTAGCAGGTTCCGGTGATTTTTCTTGTCTTGATCACGAAAGTCGAAATAAAAATAGGCCATCGAAGCTAATCCCGCGTTGCACAGGGTCATGATATCTTCGATAATTCCAGAGCTGATCAACGTATTCAGTCCAGGTAATGATAGCTGAGAAAAAACGAACCTGAGGATGCTCTTTCCAGAGCCAGCTATAAGGACAGGAAGTCGTCAGGTGAAGTGCGGTAGGAGGTAAGGAGCGCGTACGTTTTCCATGTACCCATAAGAGCGAAGGAGTCGACTTCCATTGCTCGTAGATACTAGCTTCGAAGAACCACGTGGTTGTGCCCTGGTGGTGAGAATTCCGGGCAATATTGTGATTTTTGGATGGATCTGGAGGAGAGAGCCACTTTTGAAGGTCCTGTCGCCGCTGCCTCATTACAAGGTCGTGTGAGACCTTCAAGTTTTCGGTTATCGCCATCCAAGCCTCTTGCTGGGTAAGCTTGTCCAACCTCTTGAGCGCATCTCCAATGTCGTTCCGACCTATGAGGTTCTTCACAAATGCTTCTAAACGAAAGATCAGTTGCCAGTCACATGTAGTTGATGGATTAGCTTACTCGCGCGACCTTGTTTGACTTCCTTTGTCGCGATCGCAAGAATGCAGAGCACCTCCACCATGATCTTTACAATAATATCCGTCATTGCCTCGGTCGACCGCATCTCAGTGTAAGACTCGAGACGTTTGAAAAAATGTTCGATGTTCTCGAGAAGATCGACGAGTATATCTTGACTCGCATCAACATCCTTGGCCGCCTAGCCAAACTGAGTGTCACAATGGTCCGCCCAAAAGAATATGGAGAGGCATGCCCACCAAAAGCAGCACACCAAAACCCGCAAAAATCACTTTTGCAGGCGAGAATACCTGAGAAATACAAATCAGATTACAGGTCATAGAGGTAAATGACCAGCTGAGATGTACCAGACCGAGACCTTCACCGAGAGTGGCGGAAAATGCGTAAAGGACGTTTACTGTTGGTGCTAACCACTTTGTTAATTTCTCATTACTATTTCGACGCTGATCGACCGTTTGGACTTGATCTTGAAGCACGGAGAGAATGGCAGTGGTAGAGTCGCAGTTTTGAAATTGTGCGGCAAGTGGATGGGTAAGAAGGTTCTTCTTGGTCTTCTTCTCGTACGCCTCCAAGGCAGCGTTGAAAATGGACTGAAAATTGGAGGACTTGGAGGACGAAATGGTGGGTTGATTGTGAGACATAGCGAGTGTTGGAAAGGGTACGAGGTGAGAGAGGAGGCAGTAATATCGCTCAGTAGGAGTGCACCGCCCGATTTACGAACTGACGAACTGATTGCGCCCATATTTGAGGCCAGAAATGGAAAACATCAACACCGCACGTACAAGTGCTTATCGATCGCTTATCTGCGTGTCCTGCAAAGTTGGGACGATCCGAGATTTGGCTGCAGAATTACCGGGCACATTCTAAATTCTACCCAGAATCGCGGTTTTCTCTAAGGTGGCCACAACCGCTCACTCACAGAGATATGCTATCGTCATATCGTCATGCGCCCTCACGAGTCACGAAGTTACCTCCCTAGGCATTCATTCCATAGACAGGCAGGCAGGCAGCCGCCCAGACCTGCCAGATTCATAGATCCTATCCTTCAAAACCCCTGGCATCCTTCACGTCGAGAATCCGCAGCACTGGAGAACCCTTCGTAGTATTGCCGTATGCGCACCAACATTCCCTCTTTCCCAGCTAGTTTGCTATGCCGCTGATGCCAGTGTATTGGGTGTGCTGCTGCCTCATGTCTTCATACCACTACGTGCGAACCTTAATACCTTTGACTTTGTTTCTATCGTCTTGTATGGAGGATCACCCATAAAGGTGGCTCGATGAGCTCATCGGTCAACCTGACGGCCCGTGAGAAGCGACCGCAGTATATCATGGTCACGCGCGCCCTCTCATCCCATCCTCAGATTCATTTCCATCTCCAAGGAAGGGTGACGCAGGGTTCCAGCACTGCTTCTCCTTATGGAGTATACTTTCGTGAATGTCGGAAGCTAAAGCGATGATCACCAACAGAAATTGACCCAGACAACTTCTCAACCCTCAGGAGTGTTTAGCAATAACAGCCACCTCTACAGATCGCCCCATTCAGCCCACTGTTTCCATTTTCATTACTGGCACAGTTTAAGATGCGCTCCATTTTCACCTGGCAATAAATCTGGTATTCCAGAAGATAACATGATTCCTCGCAGTTCATGTGGAGAAGAGCTTCGCTAGATATTCGATGGCCCCCGTCTTTGTTACACACAGCTTTCAAGGTTCAAGCGTCGCCAGCATATCGTGATGTTACTCAGTGAATGATCCGATGCGTGACCACTGCAGCTTTTACGTATCGTGATCATGAATCGAGACTTTGTATCACGCTTTGCAGATATGACATTTGGCATAGATCGTCATTGCTACCGTAACGATGCGGACAATTGAAACAAAAGCCACCAGATAGGAGCCTGGCATGATCGAAGAACTCAAATTGCGACCAACTAACTGCCTTTCAGCTTCCCTCAACAGCAGGCACAGGCATGCTACATGGATGCGTACAATCAGTCGCTTTGATTAGATTGGCACCGCATCAGCGTCATTTCTATGATGACCCGAGGTGACTGGCATTCCGCCAGGTCACTCGCATTCACCCGATGCTGAGCTAGAGGAGAATAATACTTTACTTTATAGCAGTTGTAATAGACGTGTAACCAAAGCTTGTCTGTAACATGCGCTCCGAGACCAAGAAACCCCAAACAAACCTCAAAACCCCACCACGGTATCATCGAGTCTCAGGCTGTCAAGCCGTGGCCATCCGCGGCATCCAGAAACCCCACCAACCCTCCTTATTTATCCTTCTCCATCGTCCATCGTCTTTTCTCCCTCCTTGCTATCCCGTTCCTCGCATCTCTCTTCCGAACCTTGGCTCGCACACTCTTGCCTGTAAGTTGGAACTATCAATCCAGTGAAGAGCCAGAAAATGTGCTTACGCACCGGCACACAGCACCTGTAGATGCTGAGTCTTGCGCTTTTTTAGCACCATGCTCTACCAGCAATCCGACAGTCTCCTGGTAGCCCTTCTCCAACGCAATTTGAAGTGCGGTCTTGCCCTCATTGTTCTCCGCGTCGATATTCGCACCGTACCTTAACAGAAGGCATAGTTCCTCGACAGAAGGGGGGTAATCCTTCTGGGATGCTAAGATGTGCAAGGCAGTTGATCCCGCATCATCCTGTACATTCACATCGGCGCCATGCTCCAGGAATAACCGCAAGAAATTGAGCCGCGTGTGAATGTTTGAAATGCGTGACGCTAGATGTAATGCCACCATTCCGACAACATCCCGGGTACTGATATCGGCTTTGTGCTCGAGTAGCATCGAAGCGATTTTGAAGTCGCCATAAAAGACTGCACGATACAGTGGTGTCCAGAGGAATCTGTCCTTGGCATTCACATCGGCGCCATGATTCAGTAGCCACTCTGCAAGATCGATAAGTCCCAATATAGATGCACGATGTAGCAGAGTCCATTCGACCTCGTCCCGATCATCGATATTTGCACCATACCGAAGCAGTAGCTCTGCAACCTCGGAGTGGCCCCCACGCAATGCTGCCATCAGTGGTGTCTCTTTTGGGACACCCTCCGCGTTTACGTCACGTAGATGCTTGAGAATGAGATGTTCCACCACGGCGTAAAATCCGCACAGCGCGGCATAGTATAGAGGACCTCCATCGGTGTCCACTGGATAAAAGAAGTTAACCCAGAGCTCATCCACGTCGCAGATTCGAAGCCATGATGAACGTGGTTCGTCTGCACAAAAGAAATATTCTATTGAGTCTTGTATGCTTGATGACACACTCTCGAACTGAGCATGCTTCACCCAGTGTTGGGCCGCATATTCAGCAAGAGGGATCTCTCGGGCGTTACTCTTGTTCACTTGATCGTCCAAGCGAAATAGCACACCCAAGCAAGCCTGCGCGAGGAATTTGTGTGCTGTCCCAGGAAGAATTTGATACTGCGAGATATTTCCGCTTGAACTCGCCAGTCGCTCCGAAGTTAAGTACTCCTTAACAGAGAAGTGCGAAAACTGCACCACTTGAGCACTGCCATCATCGACAATGGCAATCAAGCTTGAACATGTCGAGAGTACAGCCTGCTGATGATCCTCCCATCGCCAATCCGGGTTCAACTTCGGGATTCCATCCCGCCCCACCGCATCAAAGTCGACTGCTAGTACTTCCGCGAGCTCTTCAACACGCAATGGTCGAACCGCTACTGAAAGGCATTGAAGGAGTCGATGAGCATGTTCTCGATTAGCTTTATTGATGTCCTTCAACACACGCTCATACGTCTCGTCTAGCGTTTCGGGCAATTCATCAAGAATTCCCCGAATACTTGGCGGAAGACAGTGACGTAGCGTTTCCAGCTGACAATACACCCATCGAAACCTGTCAAGGTATAAGCAGATCTCATTGATACGAGAAGCGGAACACCAACATTCCATCCGCCCTTTCAGAGATGATTTTGATCACTAACTTCTTATCTTCCTCCCTCCATCTACGCATCTTTGGATCGGAATAAACCACAGAATTGATGTAGTCCACAATATCCTTTCTTTGACCACTTTGTTTGTGAAGGGAGAGTCGGAGGGGTGTGAGCGGTTCAACTGTCACTTGTATATCGATCTCGGGTCGACTTGTCACACAGACATGTAGAGTTGGCAAACATAGGTCCACAAGATTCTTTACGAGGTTAAGGACCTGCTCTCGCAAAGATGGCATTCCACGATTGTCTGGACACTCATCAAGAGCATCTACCACAAGGTAAATGGGGATTTGGGAAGGGAATGAGAGCATCTCTTTAAGGCTTTCCATCAAAGCATCATCACTGGGTGCTTGTGTACCATCGCGGTGTGTAGAATGAAGGCGAGAGAGTATGTCACAATATATATCGGATTGAGTGGAAAGCTGGAAGAGAAGAGAAAGTAGCAAGCTTCGGTGGGATTTCTTGTCTTCGTCACGAAAATCGAAATAAAAATAGGCCATGGAAGCTAATCCCGCATTGCACAGGGTCATGATTTCTTCGATAATTCCAGAGCTGATCGATGTCTTCAGTCAAGGAAACGGTAGCTTAGAAAAAACGAACCTGAGAATGCTCTTTCCAGAGCCAGCTACAAAGACGGGAATCATCAGGGCAGCCCGGTAAGAGGTAAGAAGAACGAACGTTTTCCGTGTATCCATAAGAGGGAAGGAGTCGACTTCCATTTCTCATAAATACTGGTTTGGAAGAACCATGTCGTTGTACCTTGATGGTGAGACTTGCGGACAAGATTGTGGTTTGTGGACGGATCTGATGGAGAGAGCCACTTTTGATGGTCCTGTCGCAGCTGCTTCCCTATAATAACGTTCGATCAAGCTAATGACAATCAGAGCAAGGGATGACGAACGCTTCACTTCGTCAATCTTGTCCTTGATGTTGTTCGAGACCTTCAAGTTTTCCACAATTGCCATTTGAGCCTCCTCCTGAGTAAGCTTGTCTAACCTCTTCAGCGCATCGCCAATATCGTCCCGACCTATGAGCTTCTTCGCAAATGTTTCTAAACTAGTTTGAGCATCGGTCATAACTAATACGGATTAGCTTACTCGCTCGACTTTGCTTGACCTCCTTTGTCGCGATCGCAAGAATACAGAGCACCTCCACCATGATCTCCACAATAATATCCGTCATTGGCCCAGTTGGTCGCATCTCAGTATAAGTCTCGAGGCGTTTGAAGAAATGTTCGATGCGCTCGAAAAGATCGACGAGCACGACGACACTCGCATCGACGTCCTTAGCCGCCTAACCAGATTGTCGATAATCTACAGAAAGGTACGTGAAGAAGGATTTCTCACCAAAAGGAGAACACCAAAACCCGCAAAAATCACTTTTGCGGGTGAGAATACCTACAATTGGAATATCAGATATCAGATCATGGCAAGAAAACTGGCCAGTTGAGATTTACTAGACCAAGACCCTCGGCGAGAGTAGCGGAGAGGGCATAAAGAACGTTAACTGTTGGTATTAACCACTTTGTTAATCTCTCATCGCTACTCCGACGCTGATCGACCTTTCGCACTTGGCCTTGAAGCACGGATAGAATGGCAATGGTAGAGTCGCAGCTTTTAAGCTGTATGGCAAGAGGATGCGTAAGAAGGTTTTTCTTGGTCTTCTTCTCGTATTTCTTCAAGGCAGCGTTGAAAATAGATTGAAAATTGGAGGACTTGGAGGAAGCAGTGGTGGGTTGAGCATGGGACATGGTAATTAGAGGGCATACGCGGAGCAATTTTTTTGGTCATTGACAGTTCTGATCCCGTGACTGGACGGGCGCGCTCCCTGACATGGCCTGACAGGCCAGCCTGATACCTTCAAGCTTGAAGCTTGAAGAGCAATGAAGACCCACTGCCACAGTGGCGAGGATTTAGAAATGGCTCAGTCATGCCACACGCTACTGGATCACAACTGAAGGCGCCGGCACCTTATCTCAGCAGCCTTTCCGAAGCAGGGTCAACTTGGCAGGATTGCTGGGCACGCTTCCCGTTTGGAAACATGATTTTTTTCATTCCTGCATCCTGCATGTGTTAATAGTCAAGGAGGATACGAAGAGACTTGCATGTAAGCCACGGTGTCTCATTCACATAGATCTGCTATCGCAAGTATTTCTCTCTGTGTAGGTTTCAGCACCATCATCTCTCATCGCAAAGGCGGCACAGCACGTCTCGTAGCCCTTACCCTTTAAACCCCTCGAAATCTTCACGTCAGGAATTTCAGTGTCGGAGAACTCTTCAGAGTAATGCTGTATACCCCACAAACATGTAGTATTTAGTACATACTACTGCTCAGCGCGCCGTCTTTGGATCTACTCGTGCCCGAATTCATGTTTCGTGTATTTTCGTGACCATTACCCCTTTACGTCCTTACTCCTCGAAAATGTCCTGTTGTGTTACACTTCTCCGAATCGCTCTACATGATATGAAAACCAACGTCTTCACTCTCCCCCCTAGTTGTATCGTTATAGCCTGTTCGTGCTTTCCGTTTACCTCTTATAAGTACCATTATTCTTCCCCTCGGCTTCTCTTTCTAGTATACCAACCCAACATTCTACCTACTCACGAACTTTTTACCACCCTTTGGAACGGTCATGACGTTGGCGTCATTCTTGTATAAGAAATGAACGTTAATGAACAGACAGTTTGACGAGCCTGAGCTTGCCAGCGTAGTGACATGTGCAAGTGGGATAGGTGATGTTCGATCGGCAGTGCCTGATCGGTACGGTACGATAGATCTAGAACGAGCACAAACAAAGCCATGGGCATGCCTCCCCGAATGCGGGTGCCTTTTTCCCGAACCTTGCAGGTGACCAACAGCGTGCCATGTGGGCATGGACAATTGCCACGGCGAGTTCCCACAAGTCGTGAAGTTACCGGCAGCCATGAACTTGAAGATTACGTCCCACTGGTACCCGATCGTCCCGATGAGAGATTCGGCATTCCAACAAGAACGTCGTGAACCTGAATAGAGCAGGTTAATCGCGCCTCAGCCTGAGGGAAGACATGACGGGAATAGATAGTCAGCACTGTGAGGTCAACTGCTGTCCCGACTTCTTTGGACAGCAGATGCAGTCGCACAAATTAAATGCAGAATATCAGTCGCTGTTGATTGGCACCGCATTGTAATGATTTTTATGACCCCCAGGGTGTCCGTATTTCGACACGACACTCGCATTCCTCTGATGCTGAGCCAGAGGCAAATCATACTTTATTCTATAGTACATCGCTGCATTCGGGAAGTAACAGAGGTCATCTGTAACATTCAGACCGAGACCAAAAATCCCCAACGCCATGCTCAAAACCTCATCACGATATTATCGAGTCCGCCCAGTAGCCATCCACGCCGTCCAGAGACATCCATCGATCATCCTTGTCTATTCTTTGCTATCGACCATCGCCTCTTCTCCTTGCTCGCCGTCGCATTCCTCGTATTCCGTTTCCGAACCCAAGCTCGTGCACTCGGAATATAGTGAGTCTTGCCTCCTCTTGCCAGTGGCACCATGTTCTATCAGCAGTTCCACCATCTCGTGATGACCTTTCCCCAACGCTATTTGGAGTGCGGTCTGTCCGTATTTATTCTCCGCATCGATATTCACACCATGCGTTAGGAGAAGGCATACTTCCTCGACAGAAGGGGGATCATCCGCTTGGGACGCTAAGATGTGCAATGCAGTTGACCCCGTATCGTCCCGTATGTTGGAATCGGCGCCATGCTCCAGTAATAATCGCATGAATTTGATCCGCAGATGAATGATAGGAATATACAACGCTGCATGTAATGCGACCGCTTCAGTATTATCCTGGGCATTGATATCGGCTTTGTGCTCGAGTAGCATACAAGCAATTTCGAACTCGGAAAAATAGATTGCGTGATACAACGGAGTACAGATATCTTTGTCCTTAGCATTCACATCAGCGCCATGATTCAGTAGCCACTCGGTAAAGTCGACAGCGCCATTCCTGGATGCAAGATGCAGCAGTGTCGATCCGTACTTGCCCACAATATCGATATTGGCACCATGTTGAAGCAGTAGCTCTGCAACCTCGAAGTACTTCCCACGCAGCGCTGCCACCAGTGGTATATCTTCCTCATCACCCTCCGGGTTTATATCGCATGGGTACTTGTCAATAAAGTATTCCACAATGTCGTATAACCCGCACAGCGCCGCATAATATAGAGGACATCCGCCAGATTCTACTTGGAAATAGAAGGGAGGCCCGAAATCATATGCGCCGTAAACACGGAGCCATGCTGAACGTGGTTTGTCCGTACAAAAGAAATGTTCTATTGCGCCCCGCATGCTTGTTGACACCTTCGCGAACTGGGCATGTCTCGCCCAGTGTATGGCCGCATATCCGCCAAGAGGAATGTCCCAGGGGTTGTTTGCGTCCACTTGATTGTCCAAGCCAAGTAGAACACCCATGCAAGCCTGTGCAAGGATCGTGTGTGCCGTCCCAAGATCAACATGATACCCTGAGATATCTCCGCTTGAACTCGCCAGCCGTTTCGAAGTTAGGAATTCTCTCACAGAGAAGTGCGAGAATTGCACCACTCGAGAACTACCATCATC
>QFDX01006482.1:0-12974 GCA_003315875.1 Lactifluus piperatus | reverse complement strand
TCCTCTTTCAGAAATTGTCACGCTAAGCACGTGACGTTGGTCGATTATGAATGTCGCCTACCTTAGTCAGTGCCAGTGCCTCTACAACGGGAGCCACGCGCTCTCTACGTACTTATCGAACAGTAGCAGTGACAATTTGATCACGGACGATGTGAGTGGGAGTAGTGCCAAGTGAGGTTACGTAAGATGCAGCACGGACGTAACTTGCGAGTCATGGTGGTGAAAATTCGAACTACTTTACAAACAATAAGGGAGCTGTCCCGTCGCGGGCCCCTTAGAGCTTCCATCCACCCGCAAGGCACATAATATCCCCAGGATCATATTTCTTTCTGATTTCCCGCAACCGCTCCAGATGTTGATCATACATCTCCTCCAACGGCGTCCCAATAATCGCATAGTTCGGATATAATATTGCATCCTGCAAATGTTGTTCATCCTTGATCCCCGCTGCAACTAATGTTGAGTGGGAACTACGAGTCGCATCCTCCATGTATTTGTCAGCTGATGGGTTAGACCACCCAAAGTAGATGTTTGATGTGAGGAAGGCGCGTGACCGGTCTGGTGGGTATGCGCTTGGCGGTCCGTGTGTAAGGAAACCAGGCTCGTATGGGTCGAAGGAATATACGACTAGGACGTTTTCGTTGCTAAAAGTCTTGACCCAGAACTATGCGAATAAATTCGAACGTGGTGGGTCATTAAATAGCGGCTACGCACCCTGCTCTCATTTATGCTTCGATAACAGGCTGGGTAAAACGCATCATGGGGACACTATCAAAGTAGCCACTGCCGTGTGGAGGAGTCAGGAAAAGCAAATTATTAATTTAATGAATAATTAGAGCCCACCGTTCGTATGTGGGGGGAAGCGTCCCAAAACGAAATCCGTAAAAGAACCGTTAAATATGGTCTTAGATGAAGTCGGGAGTTGCAGCAATTCATCATAGAGACCTTCAGGTGGCTCTGGACCATTGTGGAACAATTTTACCTGGAAAAGATTGGCTAAGTCATGTCATCAGACTGTGAACTCGTGACCTCACCGTGCCATTAGTGC
Source organism: Lactifluus piperatus (assembly GCA_003315875.1). Lineage (NCBI taxonomy): Eukaryota > Fungi > Basidiomycota > Agaricomycetes > Russulales > Russulaceae > Lactifluus > Lactifluus piperatus. The sequence continues at coordinate 11,926 of QFDX01006482.1, read as the reverse complement.
AAATAAACTGTCCTTGCTGCGCAGCCTTGTGGTCATGTCCCGAGACAAAAGCTGCTTGGACATCCTCCGCTAGCTCTCCCACAAAGCTGAGTGAGGCAGCCTGTTCCGGAGACCAGTATTGCGGACATGCAGTCACTGCGAACGAAGAGTAGACGTACCCAAATGTCACCTTGTTCATAATATTTCAAGGTAACGACTCCCTGATCAATATGAGATCTTCATTTGCATAGTCTTGTGACATGGTCGCGAAACTCACATAGTTGTTAAATCCACCGTGGTGCTCGTGAGCTCATGGCTGTGCCCCTCGTAGGAGTCGTAGCTATAAGCATTTGTTACTAAGACGACATACCTTGGGCACCACCACATCCTTCTGACAATTCACAGGTTTCAAGCTGTGGCACTTTGCGCAGACAAAAATTTGAAACCCAAGGGCCAAGGGGATGGAGACAGGGAAGAGGCGTCTGTCTATTCGTCGAATGTGAGTTCTTAGGTCGGTCATCACACCACATCACTCATTAGGTAATAGATCTAGATTGTTACACACGATATTTTTGGGTAAAAGGGAGATAAGATATGTCCTCCAACTTATGTAACTCAATTTCACGTGGCCATTCAGATGAGCCCCGAGCGTGACGTGTCAATATGTCAATGCCAACTCGTCAGAATGGCCACCATTCGCAAGGGAAGGAAACCTCATAGATTGCAGCCTCAAGGCATCTCGGATAACCCTACATCCGAACGAGAACCCTTGACAGTCCAGAGTGCCATCCCGAAACAGTATCCGCCCTGAGTCTTGTGTCATACTTCTCGCCACTGCCCTTGTTGTACTCCCAACAACACCCATTCAAGGTCTACTCCTGCTACAACCTGCTCATGGGCTTGACAAACCCCAACATCCGTTCCTCGTTCCGATCACCGCCAGACCGGTGCTGACTCTAGTATGGGCCTGTGTCGGTGCCGTCCTGCTCGTACCGTGGTGGGCAGGTTCGCTACGCCGGTGGGCACATGATGGAACTCTGGGTCGGCGTATCGCGAAGATGCCCATTATAGTCGATCTACACAAACAACGGGTATGCCCTGCTCCTCCTTCTGTCCCTCTCCCTGATTTCATCTCATACATATGCAGGACACCTGGAATGCGTACATCTTCACTGCGTACACGGCTCTGGCGCTGCACGTCGTAATCATTTTATTCGGAGCTCCATTCACCCAGTTAGTCCACTATACAAACTTTGCTCCGCTCATCAGCCTCCACTCTTTCGCTCACTCGGGCTACGCATGCTTTCCTAGGTATGTGCCGCATACGGCGCTGTTAGCTCTACTCCTCTCTCTATACACCGTCTTCACTCCCGCATATGTACTTGGTCCGCCATCTCTCGCACTCCCGTTCCTCTCGACGGTCGCCAGGGATGCGGTTAAGCAAAACGACGTTTGGGTGCGGATATTCGTGGAACGCGAGTATGTCACACTCTCCTCGATCTCTCCCATGCCCAACCACATCCATAATTGGCCTTCTTGCAGTGTTAAGAAGCCCTTTGAGCGGGCTCTGCTTTATCCTACATACAGCGCATTTCTGGGAGCATGGATTGGGGTGATACCTATTGGGCTTGACTGGGACCGCCCGTGGCAGGTAACGACAATGTGATTTTTCTGTGTGCTAGCAGGAAGGATAACTCGGCCGATTGCAGGGATATCCACTCACACCAGCAGCTGGCGCATCCCTAGGCTACATTATTGGTGCCCTTCTTGCACTGTGTACCGGCCTGATCATATTTTTTGCTGATACCAGTAGATTGGAGCGACGGGTGGACTAATAAAGAATGAGTTAGACAACATTCCACATTTACAAAATACCGCTATCGCGTGTACATATCATCCTTGTGTTGGCTAGCTACCGTACAATAAATCCGAGGAAATTAAAAAGGGCACAATCCTTGGGGTTGTATCATTTAAGTGACTCAACGTTGAGAAATGTTACCGTTACCCAGGTGAGCTTCCTGTCGCCGGGCTAACCTAAGGGCAATGTGGCTAGCCATTTGGGGCTGCACTTCAGTCAGGCAAGGAAGGACTCATGGTCCCTTTATCTCCATTCAATACGAGGAAGTGACAGTAACAAGCAGAAGAAACAAACGTTCGAAGCATAGACAACTGACGAAAAATGGAGCAACATACTAATGGACAATACAAAGAACTGGAGAGTGAGAGATACAGAGCACTTATCGACAAGGTTCACCGTCCATTCCAACGATTACCAATCCTGATATGGGTTCTCCAATGGCTCTTGTAAGCGGTGGATAGTGACAGGGTGGCCGGAATGCTGACGTGCAGTGATAAAGGGCCGAATTGCTTGATGCTCAGGCCCAGATGGCTCATACTCTCCTAGGTAAAGATTATCCAGAGCAGGTAAGAGGTCTGTGGTCGTCTCCACAGCGATCTCATGAAGCGCCGACATGACAGGGGACTGGAAGTGGCGGGAAATACGCAGGGTATGAACAGAGATGAATGGCTGGAAGAGTTCCAACCATTGTGTGTTGTCCATGTCGACCTCGTTCAAAGGCAAAATGGGAATCATGGGATTAGTAGTGTATGCGTACGGATTGGGACTATGATAAATGATGTCGAGTTGCTTGATGGTAGACAGGAGGAACGAGAACGGATTACGCATCTGTGCAATAAACGAAACTTGCCAATCTAATTCATTACATCGATTTCTCAGAATGAACGATCGATTGACACCATCCACCCCTTGCAGGAAAACTTCGAACCCGACCCTAGAAGGACCAAAGACTAACTTGGTAGCATCGCCTGATGACTTGAGCATCCCCGCGTGAGACAAGAACCGTGGGAGGTGTGCGAAGTTGAATATGAGCTGATTGAAGAATGTTATCTTCAATCTTCGGAATTGAAGAGGATCAACATCAATTTGGGTGATGAGGCCTTCAAGGTATTCGCTAACACCATAGAAATTGAGGTGGGTGAGTGAGGGGAGGATGGCGCGTGTCTGTGGAGGTGGACGTCGCGTACTTTGAGGGCGAGAAGCTGGGGATGCAAATTGAATGGTAAGAAATTGCAGCCTAGTCAAGTTTGAGAGAGCAGCGATGATCGCCTCGGGTGAAAAGTAACCAGCATGTGGTATCGAATAAAGGCGGAGTTCAACAAGATGATTGGTAGTCAGAAGAAGTTTTGGTAATCCCGGAAATGGAATGTGCCCCAAATGGAGGTATCGAAGGTGCAGGGCGGATCCACCTAAGAATGCATCAGGAAGTGCCAGAGTTGGTTTAATCGAGTCTAGATGGAGATGTGTCAGTGCAGGGAATGATTCCTGCATCACTGTGACAAATCGCTCCGGTTCTTGGCTTATGGAAATCCGGCGTACACGGTCACGGTGCTCGAGTGCAGCAATGATGTTATCCATATCACCGTGACGATACGACCATAATATGATAGGCAAGGGTGGCCAGATATGCAACATATCCCTCACAGGAGTTCTTTCTGTGCAGAGAAGGTGCAGGTTGAGATGGGTCGGTGATGCGAGTACAAGATTCCGCCATCTTTGACATATTTGCACCAGCACATACCATGGGGGCTGACTCATCATCCACAGCAGGTCCAGTTGATACTCTTGGCAGAAATGGAAGATGATTAGGAGGACATCATCTGGGAGCGCTCCGGTTGTGACAGGGACTGGGCCACACAAGGAAGTGATCGTTTTGAGCACTACGGCATCCTTCCTTTTGCATGCCTGTTTCCTTCTGGTACCCTTCGATTCCACTTTCTCCATTGCAAATCCTATAATGTGGGATAGGAGAGATGCAAGGGGCTGAAGGTAATGACGGGCAATACGAGTAGTATTGACTGATTCGGAGTTTACAAACGGCTCTTCGAGTGGGCTGATTAGAAATTGGTCAGTACAAACTGGGTGCTTCTACAACGGGAGCCACTGAGGGCCCGTGAGGGCTCTCTACGTACAGTACTTATCAGAGTTTGTCGAACAGTAGCAGTGACAATTGGACAACAGGCGATGGGAGTTGGGAGTAGCGCCAGTGTGGTTACGTAAGACGCACGGACATCCATTCCGAATCATCATTGTGAAGTATTCGAACTCGTGACTGTACAAACGATAAGGGAGCCATCCCGTCCCCCTTAGAACTTCCATCCACCCGCAAGGCCCATAATATCCCCAGGATCATATTTCTTTCTAATCTCGCGCAACCGCTCCAGATGCCAGTGTTGACCATACACCTCCAACGGCGTCCCAAAAACCGCATAGTTGGATAAGATATTGCATCCTTCAAATCTTGTCCATCCTTGATCCCCGCTGCAACTAATATTAAGTGGGAACCACGAGTCGCATCCGCCATGTATTTGTCAGTTGATGGGTTAGACCACAAAGTAGATGTTTGATGTCAGGAAGGCGCGTGACCGGTCTAGTGGGTATGCGCTTGGCCGTCCGTGTGTAAGGAAACCAGGCTCGTATAGGTCAAAGGAATATACAACCAGGACGGTTTTTTAATGCTTGCTAAGGGTCTCGCCCCAGAAATATGCGAATGAATTTGAACATGGTGGATCATTAAATAGCGGCTACGCACCCTGCTCTCATTTCCATATGCTTCGATAACAGGCTGGCTAAAACGCATCATGGGGACACTATCAAAGTAGCCACTGCCTTGCGGAGGAGTAAGGAAAAGCAAAAATTGTTTCAATGAATAATTAGAGCCCACCGTTCGTATGTAGGGAGGATGCGTCCCAAAACCCGATCCGTAAAGGAACCGTTGAATATGGTCTTAGATGAAGTCGGGAGTTGCAGGAATTCATTATAGAGACCTCCAGGTGGCTCTGGACCATTGTAGAACAACTCAATCCCGAATTTTACCTGGAAAAGATCGGCCTAAGTGATGCCATAAGACCGTGAACTCGTGGCCTCACCGTGCCATTAGTAATGTAAATAAACTGTCCTTGTTGCGCAGCCTTGTGGTCATGTTCCTGAGTTAGGAACGAGGCAAAAGCTACTTGGGCATCCTCCGCTAGCTCTCCCACAAGCTGAGTGAGACAGCCTGTTCCGGAGTCCAGTATTGCGGACATGCAGTCACTCCGAACGAAGAGCAGACGTACCCAAATGTCATCTCGTTCATAATATTTCAAGATAAATTTAGTAACGATTCCCTGATCGATATGAGATCTTCATTTGCATAGTGTTGTGACATGGTCGCGAAACTCACATAGTTGCTAAATCCACCCTGGTGCTCGTGAGCTCATTGCTGTGCCCCTCGTAGCTATAAGCTATTGTTACTAAGACGACATACCTTGGGCACCACCACATCCTTCTGACAATTCACAGGTTTCAAGCTGTTGTACTTTGTGCAGACAAAAATGTATGTCAATTTGAAACCCAACGGGATGGAGACAGGGAAGAGGCGTCTGTCTGTTCGTCGATGCGAGTTCTTAGGTCGGTCATCACACCACATCACTCATTAGGTAATAGATCTAGATTGCTACACACGATATTTTTAGGCAAGGGAGATAAGATATGTCCTCTACCTTATGTAACTCAATATCACGTGCCCATTCGGACGAGCCCCGAGCGTGACTTGCAAATGCCAACTCGTCAGATGGCCACCGTTCGCAAGGGAAGGAAACCTCATAGATTGCAGCCTCAAGGTATTTCGGATAACTCTACATCCGAATTAGATCCCTTGTCAGTCCCGAGTGCCATCTGAAACAGTGCCCTCCTTGAGTCTTGGTCCATGTCATACTTCTCGCCGCTGCCCTCGTTTTACTCCCAACACTCTCCCAACAACACCCATTCAAGGTCTACCGCTTCCACAACCTGCTCGTAGGCTTGACAAACCCCAACATCCATTCCTCGTTCGGCGGCGATCACCGCCAGACCGGTGCTGACGCTAGTATGGGCCTGTGTCGGTGCCGTCCTGCTCGTACCGTGGTGAGCAGGTTCGCTACGCCGGTGGGCACATTACGGAACTTTGGGTCGGCGTACCGCAAAGATGCCCATTATAGTCGATCTACATAAACAACGGGTATGCCCTGCTCCTCCTTCTGTCCCTCTCCCCGATTTCATCTCATATACATGCAGGACACCTGAACCGCCTACATATTCACTGCGTACACGGCTCTGGCGCTGCACGTCGTAATCATTTTATTCAGAGCTCCATTTATCCAGTGAGTCCACTATACAGACTTTGCTCCGCTCATCAGCCTCCACTCATTCGCTCACTCGAGCTACGCATGCCTTCTTAGGTATGTGTCGCACACGGCGCTGTTAGCTCTACTCCTCTCTCTATACACCGTCTTCACTCCCGCATATGTACTTGGTCCGCCATCTCTCGCACTCCCGTTCCTCTCGACTGTCGCTAGGGATGCGGTTAAACAAAACGACGTTTGGGTGCGGATATTCGTGGAACGCAAGTATGTCACTCTCCTCGATCTCTCCCATATCGTGCCACATCCATAATTGGCCTTCTTGCAGTGTTAAGAAGCCGTTTGAGCGTGCTCTGGTTTATCCTACATACGGCGCATTTCTGGGAGCATGGATTGGGGTCATACCTATTGGGCTTGACTAGGACCGCCCGTGGCAGGTAACGACAATGTGATTTTTCTTTGTGCTAGCAGGAAGGATAACTCCGCGGATTTCAGGGATATCCGCTCATGCCAGCAGGTGGTGCATCCCTAGGCTACATCATTGGTGCCCTTCTTGCACTGGGTACCAGCCTGATCATATTTTTCGCCGATACCAATAGGTTGGAGAGACGGGTGGACTAATAAAGAATGAGTTACTCAACATTCCACATTTACAAAATACCGCTATCGTGTGTACATATCATCCTTGTGTTGGCTAGCTACCGTACAATAAAGCCGAGGAAATTAAGAAGGGCAAGAACCCTTGGGGTTGTATCATTTAAGTGACTCAACGTTGAGAAATGTTACCGTTGCCCAAGTGGACTTCTTGTCGCTGGGCTAACCTAAGGGTCATTTCGCTAGCCATTTTGGGCTGCACTTCAGTCATGCAAGGAAGGACTCATGGACCCTTTGTTAACATTCAATACGAGAAAGTGATAGTAACAAGCAGAAGAAACAAACATTCGAAGCATAGACAACTGACGAAAAATGGAGCAGCATACTGATGGATAAATACAAAGAACTGGGGAGTGAGGAATGCAGAGCACTTATCGGCCAAGTCCACTGTCCATTCCAACTATTACCAACCCTAATATAGCCTCTCCAATGGCACTTCTAAGCGGTGGATAGCGACAGGGTGGCCGGAATGCTGACGTGCAGTGATAAAGGGCTGAATTGCTTGATGCACCGGCCCAGATGGCTCATACTCTCGTAGGTAAAGACTATCCAGAGCAGGTAAGAGTTCTGTGGCCGTCTCCACAATGATCTCTTGAAGTGCCAACATTATAAGGGACTGGAAGCGGCAGGAAATACGCAGGGTGTGAAGAGAGATGAATAGCTGGAAGAGTTCCAACCATTGTGTGTTGTCCATGTCGGCCTCCTTCAAAGCCAAAATGAGATTAAGGTGGGCCCGAGTGATGTACGGATGGGGTTTCCCATTCATGATGTAGAGTTGCTCGATGGTGGACGGGAGGAACGAGAACTGGTTACACATCTGTGTAATAAACGACACTTGCCAATCTAATTCTTCACATCGATTTCTCAAAATGAACGATCGATTGACACCGTCCACCCCTTGTAGGGAAATTTCGAACTCGACCTCAGAAGGTCCAAAGAACAGGTTGGCAGCATCGCCTGATGACTTGAGCATCCCTGCGTGAGACAGGAACAAGGGGAGGTGTCCGAAGTTGAAGATGAGCTGATTGAAGAATGTTATGTGCATATTTTGGAATTGAAGAGGATCAACTTCAATTAGGGTGATGAGGCCTTCAAGATATTCGCTAACACCATCGAACGTGAGGGAGGTGAGAGAGGGGAGGATGATGCGTGTCTGTGGAGGTGGACGTCGAGTACTTTGAGGGCGAGAAGATGGGGATGCAAATCCAATGGTAAGAAATTGCAGCCTAGTCAAGTTGGAGAGAGCTGCGACGATCGTCTCGGGTGAAAAGTAACCACTATGTGGTATCGAAAAAAGGCGGAGTCGAACAAGATGATTGGTAGTCAAAAGAAGTTTAGGTAATCCCGGAAATGGAATGTGCCGCAAATAGAGGAATTGAAGGTGCGGGGCGGATCCACCCAAGAATGTATCAGGAAGTGCCGGAGTTGATTGGTTCGGCCGAAGATCGAGATGTGTCAGTGCAGGGAATGATTCCTGCATCACTGTAAATTGCACCGGTCCTGGGCCTATGTAAATCTGGCGTACACGGTCATGATGGTGCTCGAGTGCAGCAATGAGGTTATCAATATCACCGTGACCACGCGACCATAATATGATAGGCAAGGGTGGCCAGATATGCAACATGTCCCTCACGGGAGTTCTTTCTGTGCAGAGAAAGTGCAGGTTGAGATGGGTTGGTGATGCGAGTACGAGATTCCGCCATCGTTGACATATTTGAACCAGCACATACCATGGGGGCCGCCTCATCACCCATGGCAGGTCCCCTTGAGCCTCTTGGTAGAAATTGAAGATAATTAGGAGGACATCATCTGGGAGCGCTCCGATTGTGACACGGACTGAGCCACACAAGGCAGGGATCGTTTTGAGCACTACGGCATCCTTCCTTATGTGTGCCTGTTTCCTTCTGGTAACCTTCGACACAACTTTTCTCATTGCGGATCCTATAACCTGGGATAGGAGAGATTGAAGTGGCTGAAGGTAATGGCGGGCAATACGAATAGTGCTGCTTGATTCGGAGCTTATAAACGGGTCTTCGAGTGGGCTGATTAGAGTGGGCTGATTAGAAATTAGTCAGTACAAACTGGGTGCTTCTACAACGGGAGCCATCCCTGATGATTCTCTACGTCTTATCAGAGTTTGTCGAACAGCAGCAGTGACAGGCGTGGGAGTTGGGAGTAGTGCCAGTGTGGTTACGTTGGAAGCAACACGGACGTCCGTTCCGAATATGATTGTGAAGTACTGTGCAAACGATAAGGGAGCTGTCCCATCGCGGGCCCCTAAGAACTTCCATCCACCCGCAAGGCCCACAATATCCCCGGGATCATATTTCTTTCTGATTTCCCGCAACCGCTCCAGATGTTGGCCATACATCTCCAACGGCGTCCCGAAAATCGCATAGTTTGGATAAGATATTGCATCCTGCAAATGTTGTCCATCCTTGATCCCCGCTGCAACTAATGTCGAGTGGGAACTACGAATCGGTTCCGCCATGTATTTGTCAGCTGTTGGGCTAGACCACCCAAAGTAGATGTTTGATGTGAGGATTCTGACGAAGGCGCGTGACCGGTCTGGCGGGTATGCACTTGGCAGTCCGTGTGTAAGGAAACCAGACTTGTATGGGTGGAAGGAATATACGATTAGGATGTTTTCGTCATGCTTGCTAGGAGTCTCGTGCCAGAACTTTGCGAAATAAATAAAATTGAGCGTGGTAGGTCATTGAATAGCGGCCACGCACCCTGCTCACATTTCCGTATGCTTCGATAACAGGCTCGGTAAAACGCATCGTGTGGACACTATCAATGTAGCCACTGGCCCACTGCCATGTGGAGGAGTAAGGAAAAGCAAAAATTATTCTAATGCCTAATTAGAGCCCACCGTTCGTATGTAGGAGGAAGCATCCCAAAACCCAGTCCGTAAAGGAACCGTTGAAGATGGCCTTAAATCCCAAATTTTACCTGGAAAACATCGGCTAAGTGATGCCATAAGACCGTGAACTCGTGGTCTCACCGTACCATTAATGTAAATGAACTGTCCTTGTTACGCAGCCTTGTGGTCATGTTCCCGACAGCCCGACTTAGGAACGAGGCAAAAGCTGCTTGGGCATTCTCCACTAGCTCTCCTACAAGCTGGGTGAGACAGCCTGTTCCGGAGCCCAGTATTGCGGACATGCAGTCACTCCGAAGGAAGGGCAGACGTACCCAAATGTCATCTCGTTCATAATATTTCAAGATAAATTTAGTGACGATTCCCTGATCGATATGAGATCTTCATTTGCATAGTCTTGTGACATGGTCGCGAAACTCACACATAGTTGCTAAATCCACCCTGGTGCTCATGAGCTCATTGCTGTGCCCCTCGTAGCTATAAGCTATTGTTACTACGACGACATACTTGGGCACCACCACATCCTTCTGACAATTCACAGGTTTCAAGCTGTTGCACTTTGCGCAGAAAAAAATGTATGTCAATTTGAAACCCAACGGGATGGAGACAGGGAAGAGGTGTCTGTCTGTTCGTCGATGTGAGTTCTTAGGTCGGTCATCACCAATCGCTCATTAGGTAATAGATCTAGATTGCTACACACGATATTTTTAGGCAAGGGAGATAAGATACAGTATGTCCTCCCCCTTATGTAACTCAATATCACGTGCATCATTCGATGAATGCCAACTCGTCAGAATGGCCACGGCCCACCGTTCGCAAGGGAAGGAAACCTCATAGATTGCAGCCTCAAGGTATCTCGGATAACTCTACATCCGAATTAGATCCCTTGTCAGTCCCGAGTGCCATCCCGAAACAGTACCCGCCCTGAGTCTTGGTCCTTGTCATACTTCTCGCCGCTGCCCTTGTTTTACTCCCAAATTCAAGGTCTACCGCTGCCACAACCTGCTCGTAGGCTTGAAAAACCACAACATCCGTTCCTCGTTCCGATCACCGCCCGACCAGTGCTGACGCTAGTATGGGCCTGTGTCGGTGCCGTCCTGCTCGTACCGTGTGGACAGGCTCGCTACGCCGGTGGGCACATGACGGAATTCTGGGTCGGCGTACCGCGAAGATGCCCCTTATAGTCGATCTACATAAACAACAGGTATGCTCTGCTCCTCCTTCTGTCCCTCTTTCCGAATTCATCTCATGTATACATGCAGGACACCTGGAACGCATACATCTTCACTGCGTATACGGTTCTGGCGCTGCACGTCGTAATAATTTTATTCGGAGCTCCGTTCACCCAGTGAGTCCACTATACAGACTTTGCTCCGCCCATCAGCCTCCACTCATTCGCTCACTCGGGCTACGCATGCTTTCTTAGGTATGTGCCGCACGTGGCGCTGTTAGCTCTACTCTCTCTATACACCGTCTTCACTCCCGCATATGTACTTGGTCCGCCATCTCTCGCACTCCCGTTCCTCTCGACTGTCGCTAGGGATGCGGTTAAGCAAAACGAGCTTTGGGTGCGGATTTTGTGGAAGGCAAGTACGTCACCCTCCTATATCTCTCCCGTACCCCGCCACATCCATAATTGGCCTTGTTGCAGTGTTAAGAAGCCCTTTGAGCGTGCTCTGGTTTATCCTACATACGGCGCATTTCTGGGAGCATGGATTGGCGTGATACCTATTGGGCTTGACTGGGACCGCCCGTGGCAGGTAACGACAATGTGATTTTTCTCTGTGCTAGCAGGAAAGATAACTCCGCGGATTGCAGGGATATCCACTCACACCGGCAGCTGGTGCGTCCCTAGACTACATCATTGGTGCCCTTCATGCACTGGGCACCAGCCTGATCATATTTTTCGCTGATACCAGTAGGTTGGAGCGACGGGTGGACTAATAAATAATGAGTTAAACAAGATTCCACATTTACAAAATACCGCTATCGGGTGTACATATCATGCTTGTGTTGGCTAGCTACCGTACAATGAAGCTGAGGAAATTTTGAAGCGCAACAACCCTCGGGATTGTATCATATAAGTGACTCAACATTGATAAATGTTACTGTGTTGCCCATACGAACTTCCTGTCGCTGGGCTAACCTAAGGGCCATGTCGCTAGCTATTTTGGGCTGCACTTAACAACCAGGAGAAGAAACGAATGTTCGAAGCATAGACAACTGACGAAA
>QFDX01006476.1:0-11858 GCA_003315875.1 Lactifluus piperatus | reverse complement strand
GGCATTGGGAGCAACGAAGGAAAAGGAAGCGATGTAAATGTTGAGGGATTGGACAAGTCCAGATCCGGCATGGCTTTGATCGCTTCATGGATCGCGACACAACGGGTCTGTACGTCCGGTGCATCCCGGGCAATCTCCTGGCGCTTTGCTGCCAGACCATCCTCTGCAGACCGTAAGCGTTTCCGAGAGGCTGAGGAAGAGACCCAGGTGGGAGACAGATGTGACGAGCACAGAAGTCATATGTTGAGTTAAGATAGGAGCGATGAGGACGGTCGAAACAAAGACGCGCAAGTGAGGTAAGAAGTTCAACGATATCATCAGTTATGCTCATACAAGAACAAGGAGCCAGCTACTCACGACTCGGGCTAGACGGTGCAAGTATCTCGGGGCACTGTATTACGATATGAAGTCTCGGTTTGTCTTCAGAATGCGGTTCCGGGAATTGCGCTCCCACTCTTTGTGCAGAACTCAACTTTTCTGAATACGCGTAGATGTTACCCAATTTCTCTAGTCGCTGCACGAGAGTATGATCTGGATCGATAGGAACTATCTCATTGAGCTGAAAGAGAAAGTCAGAAGGCGCCCACCCTTGGTATTAAGGAATAAGGTGACAACCTTCCAAAGGTTCAGATACTTAGTTTCTATGTTATTGAGACGTTCGATTGACTGCGCTAACAATTTCTTCAATTGAAAGACGTTGTGTCCAATCGGAATGTCGCAGATGTAGTATGGTTTTGGATCGCCTTGCACTAAACACCAGAGAATTCGAGATTCCTGTGGAGACATGGTGGGGAACAGTGGAGGAACGCGGTATTGAACAAGCAAGTTTGAGCTGCTGTTGGACTGGAATTGATTCATTGCGATAGGAGACGGAGCGCGGTGGAGCCCCCTAACTTACCACCGAAAATGACACCAAGCAAAACCACATGACTTCCATTTCTTCTGAAGACAACAGTGATAAGACACCTAAGGAACTATCGAGATTCCAATTCCCAGAAAGTCATATCATCAGAGAGTCACTGAGTATCGTACTAGTACCCCGTTATTATTAATTCCGTAAGACCCGTATGTTGATGCTCATTTTGCGTCTACAGTATCATCTGTCATAGACGTGAGTGGATGAATAAAGGTCGAGGGCTCGCGCTCATGCCGAGCCATAGACCGCACTAGCGGTAGCGACATTGACAGCTACCGCAGGAGAACCCCGGCGCCGACCGATACCCATGCCTACGCGCACGAGTGTTTCAAGCGAAACGCGTCCGTTGATCAACAGGTCTTCATCCCACTCAACGACGTTCTTCTCGAACAGGCACACGATCGTCGAGCCACCTGACGTGTTACAAACGGAATGTAATCAGCATCTGTTGATAGATAATAGGGAAAGTAGGCGCACCGAATGCAAAGTATCCAAACTCCTGTCCACGCTTGACAAAGTCACCCTCTGAGACGGTCGTCTTGATGCTTCCGACCATCATTGCTCCGATGCATACTGCCATCACGCGCCCAAACTGCGGGCTATCGATTGGCACGATCTTGCGCACGTTCTCGCCATACACGTCCAGCGATGTTCGGATCGCTTGTGGCTACACACGTGACCCGTGAGTTCGGCCACTTTGCAGCGCAAACGACATTTTCTAGAAAAAGCGTCACTTACGTTCACCGTGTAGTACTCGCCTGAAATGTATGTCATCGGGCCGATGGTCCCATCCACAGGTGAGTGAAAGCGGTGGTAGTCTTGCGGGGCAAGGCGGAAGATGACGAGCGCGCCGCCTGCATAGCGCTCTGTTTGACCCTTGTATGCGTCACCGAGTAGCCGCGCAACGGTGAACTCGCGACCCTTGATCCACAGCCGTGTCGCCTCGCTAATCGTCTCGAACGCCATGAGTCGACAATCTGCCCCACTTACGACTCGATTCGGGTCATCCGGCATATCCACAGGCCGCGCATCGGGCTTCAATTTTCTGAAGAGAACCAGTGAGGATTGTGAAGGATAACTGTGGGACAGGGCATACCGATAAAAGAATTCGTTAAACGTTTCTGGGGAAATGGTTTCGTCAAGCGCCCGACGGGCGTCAGAAAGGTACCTAACGCACTGAAAGAGGCTACAGGCTTCAAGATCTCGTCGACATTGAGGTTATGGAACTGGATAAATGCTGGAATTTCACGGGCAGACTCGGGTGAGTCGTATTTGATGCCCTGTTTGATAGTGAGGGACTTGAGAAGACCACGAGCTGTAAGGATGGTTCGTAAATCAGTCAACTTGATGTCACTGTTTTCGCACCTCGGGCACCCTCCAACCTCGAGCGAGCGCCCTGACAGCAAAAAAGTCTCAATCCAACGCGGTGTCGCCAAGAAGTGGTACATTACATGCCTTGTATAGAAGGCGAATGCCGAGTCGCACGTAAACTTGCATCTTTTCTTCCTCCAACTGGCCAGTCATCCGATTCTGCACGATGATGTTTGCGGAATTCTGGGCCGCGCTTCAGCTTGAAGCCATGGAAAAGAGAGGCAGAATGACACACAGCGCCAAGCTTGTAATTACCTGCAGACACCTTTGACAACACATTCGTGTACCATTTGCGCTGCGCCTGGACGGGGGTTACGAAATTAGCGACCATGACGCGGTCGACGCGTGCCCAGTCCTGGCTCGCACACACTGCCAGATGAGTCACAATATCACGTTCCGCCTTGGAGTTTAGTCGGGGGCGATGGCACAGCGGGCAGTTTTTGATGTTGATCACGCGCTCGAACGCTTCCTCGTTACCGCTCCCAGCGCCATTGTCATTCCCGTTACCGCTGAGACTTGCTCCTGAACCTGAACCAGAGCCCGTGTTCTCCGTGTCAGACATGAGCGAAGGGGGCGTTGAGGGGTCGCGCATGGGCTGGGGGTGCATCCCTGGAGAGGATGTGACACCTTCATCACTTTGCACGTAATCTGTCGCCCGTGCCTCCGTCGAGTAAGTAGTCCGTACTAAGAGTTGAGGTGTAGGCGGTGACGCATCGTTGATACAAAGCTCTGGCCCGGAGAAGCTGAGGGAATCCAGACGCAAGGGGAGCGTCTGCGCACCCGCCTGGAGGTTAGGTGTATGCGAGGTACTGTTTTCTGTCCCTGTTCCGAGTTCGCGCTCACGGCCCTCGCTTTCCCACGGGTAGATACGCTTCTTCTCCGAGGTTGGTCTGTAAATCTCCCTCTCGAGACACTGAATAGCCTCGGGGATAGTTAGCTCGTCCGTTCGTGGGTTCTTACCCCAGCGGGTGAAGAACGTGTCGATTGTCTCTGTGGAGAGCGTCGAGCCGAGCGAGTCAAGCATGGACGTGAGTTCGATGTGAGAGAGAGTGCGCGTGTCGTCTGAGTCATACTGCTTGAGTAATTGAGACCAGAGGTGCTGGCGTAGTGCATCATATGGCTGGTACTTTGCGCTGTAACGTAAGGTATCATTCAGCGATTGTGCCACTTGCCACATATAGAAACACTCACCGGCACGTGATAATTGGGTTATGTTTCGCCTCCCATGGCATCTCCTTGGCAGTTGCCAATGGAAGTTTGAATTCTTGGAAGCTGCTCGTGCCATCATCGTCTTCAGGATACAGTCCGGTATTAGGGTCCTTTTCTGGAATGGCCGCGGCCAATTCAGCGATCGCAATCGCAGCATCACCGACATAATCATTAGACGAGAGCTTATCCCAGTCCAGCACTGTGAGTTGCACACGGTATGATTGTTCATACTGGCGTACGTGGAAAAGTAGCTTCTCATCCCACGTGGGGTTCAAAGAGTGCCGAATGACGCGTGTCCGGAAGACCTTCTTGCCGAATGAGACGACTACAAAAGGGTCCATGTCCCACCCGGTGCGGGTCACTTAGAAGCCGTTAAGCGCTCGAACAAGGTCACAGCGCACGACCAACTCACTATTTCGCAATCGTGGAAGGTCGGTTGCACCGTGGATCTCGAGCATGACAATGCCCACGATATCTTGGTCTGCATCGAGCTCAAACGCACCACTCTTCTGCCCTTGCCATCGGCCGGGGATTCCCTTCCTCTTTCCAGTGGTGGAGGTTGACTGACGAGAGTCGGACTGAGATGGAGTGCTCACCACCGTGTCGGAAGAAACAGTAGGAGATGGCGGTGTACGCCGTAGAATCTTTGGAATTGACGGTTTGAAGTACTTCGCAGGCTGTGAACGAGGCAGAAACCCGGTGGTAGGTGAAGGGATGGGAGTCAAATCTGGGGACGGCGCGTTCGGCCCTTCCACAAAAAGGGTGGGCTCGTCAGGAGCAGGGGTCTTGGGGTCTGAGTCGTCCTCGTCGTCCTCGGCCTCACCCTCGTCTGAGCTGAGCCCGTCATCTTCGTATTCTGGTCCAGTCTGATAAGAGCGGATTGTACCGATGCCTCGAGTCTGTGGTATGTGCCATGGGTGAAATGACGCTCGGACAGGTCGTGAGATACGCACTGGGGGAGCCGAGACGAGGCTCGGGCGAGAACGTTTGAGGAGTGATTTATAGATGTCCTCAAATTCAGCTGCACCAGTTGACTTGGGGGGGTGGACGAAGCCAACTTTGATGTGCATAGTACCGCTCGCGCTGGCCGTCGCACGTGATGATATGAGGTTGATAGAGAAAGGCTGTCAGGGTCAAGGGTCATTAGCTGTTCTATTCAATGGCAGAGGAGGCGCACCGCACCTGGTTGTCGGGGTCATCAAAGCCGAATGCGTTTCCTTTGAACCATTCGTCTAATGGCAAAGCATGCTCGCCCATGTATTCCTTCCTGAGCATGTCTTTATCCCAGACGACGAATTCGAGCACGCCAAGCTTATCTGCCAGGGAGAGATAGATAGGGAAATCGAATGTGGCATCCTTTGCAGCAAAGACGGGGCTGAGGGTTCGTCTACAGACGGGCGTTTGATATCGGGTGCTCAGGACCGATA
Organism: Lactifluus piperatus; assembly: GCA_003315875.1. Lineage (NCBI taxonomy): Eukaryota > Fungi > Basidiomycota > Agaricomycetes > Russulales > Russulaceae > Lactifluus > Lactifluus piperatus. The sequence continues at coordinate 6,935 of QFDX01006476.1, read as the reverse complement.
CGTTCACAAAGCTAGAGATAACACGGGGGGAGGAGAGATAGTAGAAGAGTTAGTACAGACATGATGGTTGTAGATAGAGTTACGCGGGGCGCACGGATCACTGAAGCCATTACGATCCTTGGCTTCCAAGTCTTGACAAGAGAGAACTTGTACGCGGAGGATAGAGATGGGGAGTTCGCCAGGGGTAGGTAGGTAAGAGCTTCTGCCACTACCGCGACGGGCTGAGACACGAATTGGAAGTCGGGCAGCTGAGCGAAGGGCACGACCAATCTTGAGGCCTTTCTTTGAAGTTGCTACCATTGTGGTGGTGGCGGTGGTGGTAGTGTGAAGGAGAGATGGGTAAGAGCGCAGCAAGTTCAGTCTAGCTAGCGCTAATCTAAGGGGTATTATACCCTTTTCTTTCTCACCAACATCAATTCCATTTGGGCGATACACTCTATCGTACTGTTACGGAAACCCTTTCCGCTTGCTCGAAGCGCTAGACAAGTACGGCATTGACGTCACTAGCAATTTCTCTCATCCCACCTCCCCTGTTGCGAACGGGGACAGTACAGGCTGCATTCGTCGTAATACCATTTCCAACCCATAAGCGCGGTAGCCGCTCTCCCGCATCCCATGCTCAAGATCTTCCACCCGGGCCCAAAGTGCAGTAAACTCCTCTTGCAGCTCTGGGGCCGCCCCCGCAGCGCTGAACTTGTTCACCAGCCCTAGTGTCGCGTGCAGCAGGTTGTGTTGTGATGATGGGTTCACGACAAGTGTCATAATGGGCAGCAGGTCTACGACATCCTGTTCGTGCAGGTCATCGACTGTGTTCTTGAGGAGGTGGATGAAGTTCGCGAGCATCAGGCTGTCGCGTTGCCCCTGCTGTATCCACATTTGTACCATGCTCTTCGATACACTGAGGTGTTGCGCCAGCAAGCCGACATCGTCACCCGGCCCAGGCGCGACAGAAAAGCTGAACCGCCGTGCCATAACAAGCACTGCAGTGACGCAGTGCCCTGCGAACGCAATGTCCCTGTTGGTATCTTTGGCCATATTTACGGCGACAGCCCACGCCTCGGAAGACGTGAAGAGTGGGTCGCTTGCATAGAGAGTGGGCTCTATCACGACGGCGCGCAGGTGTCGAGCGACGACTCCCGGGAGGCAGTACAGCGCTTCAAGGGACTGGATGCGGCGCTTGCGCTCCGCTGTAGACGCAGGAGGCATGTGAGGCATCGTTCCACGTGGGGAATGGAGGTCCAGGATGCGCGCTTCCAATGGCTCGTCGAGGCCGTCGTGATGCATGATGTGTTTGAGAGCCGCAGCGGGCGATTGTACCATGGTCGAGCGATAGTACCCTGGTATTGCAGCTACGAGCTGCTCCAATTCATGGTCTTCGTCGAGTGCGTCGAGCGTCCAAGCTAGCGCGCGCGCATCCATCTCGGTAGGTTGCCTTAGAGCGATTGTCTCGCGGCTACGTAAGAAACCCTGGGCGAGGCGTCTGGAATGGTCGTCTAACAGGAAAATTAAACGTCCATAAAGCTTCCACGAAACCAAGCTAGTGCAGCCGTAGATGAACCTGACAACACGCCGTGTCATGTTAAGGCTGGTGACCAGCGCTGCTTGTTGCGACGCCCAGAGAAAGGACGTAAGCGGTGTCTGATAAGGTGAATTTGGGTATAATAAAGGATGTACTGTGGACAATAGATATGCCGAGGCTGACACTGCAACCGCTGAGAGGAGAGGGAAGGCTACAGAGTGATTGATATTGATCATAAAGTCGACGAGGCCAGCAAAGAAGAGGAACACGGCGGCATGGAGAAGTGCTGGAAGGGCCTCAACAGCACGTGGGAGGCCAAATCGCTCTACGCCTTCAGCGAAGAAGGTTCGTATGCGCGCCCGCTTGTACGGCGCGTACCAACGCTGGGTGACTTGGATGTATCTCCTCACCCACTGTTGCATGAGCGTCGCCAAAAGTGCACACGTCAAGCTCAGCACAAGGCTGATGAACCAGAAAGTGTTCACGCGGATTGCTGATGCGGGTGGACGGAAAGACTCGCTGGGAAGGCCAGAAGGGACAACGATGGGAGTGCCAGTGGAAAGCGCGGTGAGTTGCCGCGAGATCTGCGCGAGGAGTAGGACGGTCGTATCATTTGAATTGGGCTGCAACTGCTTGTAGCTTTCGATGATGAAAGCTGCCACTGTAGCAGAGAAGAGACCCGTCTAATATAGATTCATGGAAATCAGCGGCAGGTGCAGGAAGGAAAGGTTTGGACGAACGAAGACGAGAATTCCTTCTGTATCGCCTTTCCAACTCTCTGACTGTTCTTTGTCAAACTTGTCTGCCTGGGAAAGATAAACGGAGAAGATCTTGTCAGAGGGATCGCCGTAATTTCCCTCTGCGACGTTCGGGGGTGGAGAGCTAGCGAGAACATCCGTCTCGGACGCGGTATGAGGTAAGGGAGAAGTGGGGAGCGGGACATTTGATTGGAGGTGAGTATCCTTATTGCTAGCATCGTAAGAGGAATAGGTTGGCAAGCGAGAACTTTGACCTAGACCTGGATCGGTGGGTGAGTCGACGACGAATCTCTCAGGTGAGGCTGCAAAAATGAATGTTCAGTGTGCGAGGTAAAAAAAAAAGGAGAATATAACCCACGTAGAGCAGTAATGGGAGTGACAGTTCCCAACTCGATTTCTGGGCTGAGCGAGCGAGGGATGTGCTGACGTTGATGGGTGTCTTGGTGGCTCATCTCTACCTTTACTGTTCTAATTGTCACGTGGTCTTCCCATTGCATCGCTCCGGGCCGCGGTTACCGGGAACGATGGCCCGTGTAGCCGAGCTTACCATGTAAGTTACTAGAGAGGGTCTGTCAAGCATAAGAAGTGCGCTAGTGCTCCAATGACGACAAAGAAAAGGTCATAAACCATCATTAGAAGATCGGGCAAATAAAATAAGTAAGAGAAATCAGGAACATGCAGATCATGATCCCTGGACTGCCTCAAGAATATACGAAGACTACCTGTATGTGCACCTGCTAAGGTCCTGCTTTTCAATATACCAGGGGGAAAGGTAGGTTGGAAATGGGAGCACTAGTGAGGGCGATCTTTGTCAGGAACAATCACGGAACAGGCTGGCTACACAGTGGACTGTACAAATCGAGGAGGCGCCAAGATATCGTGAGAAGAGACGATACAAAAATGTGGTTGGTCCGCTCCGCGTGGGTGCCACGCCGATACTAGTTCTAGTTCTGATTTCACCGTGACATCAAGACACGGGGCCCCAAATCCTATGAATAAATTGAGAGTGATGTCATTAACTTCAGGAGGTGCTGTGCTAAACGTACCTGGGTGTCGTTAATTTTTCCACAATTCAGGAGCGTTTGCAGTGACCAGTGTGAGCTGCCAGTGTGTGCACTTGCACAATTTTACCCCTCAGTGGCGCTCATAGCCCCTGGCGTGAGTCCGCGTGACACCAGTTCTGATTCTGTCTATCAGTCTCGCTGATACTCTCGAGACTTGACTTCCCGTCAGACTCAGCGCTGCTAAGCCTCTAGAAAATTATGTCGTAAATATCATGGCCATGGCAGCTCGGCTCGTGGACCCACCACTAATACAAAGTATCCTTAGCGCAGTGCAAAGGCAATACATACAAAATCACTGGCGCGTCATTTGTTAGGCTGTGCCGTATATCTGTATCTCTAATTAGGAAGCTTCCTAGGGTTGCTCCTTATCTATTTCCTCCCCTCATGGCCCACTATGATATCTTTCGCGACCTGCTCGCGGCGAAGTATCCGGCGTATGGACATGCACTATGGGAGCCTAGTCCGAAGAGACATTCTAGCGCGGTAGAAGTTGGCGACGTAGGCTTCATACGACAAGGAAAATTCCACCGACTATTCAATGCTCTGTATACCGCAGACCACCCATCCCATCAACGCCTTGGTGTGCCAGAGTATCATGAACCACTCCGGCCTAGCATGGAAGAGCATATTGACTACGGCACGCTCGGCCCTCACGACTTTTACTCAAGGGGGGTGATCAAGGCATGCTCTGGATTAGAAGTATCCGCAACAGAGTAAATGAAACGAGCACACTGTAGTATTTCTCATCTCTAATTATTCTCTCAGACCAGCATCTCCTGGGGAAGTAGTGTTTAGGTGCACGAAGAAGCAGGGCGCTGTGTTATCCTTCCCGGTGCGGGCTCAACGTGAGGACACTCTTTGCAGAGGGAATTTCCGGGACCATATAATCAGGAATATCGGCCGTTGGTTCGCTTTCGCACAGCAGCTCGGGCTGGGGATCAACCAGATGGAAGACATCATTCTGGTGACTGGCCGTGATCGCACAAGATCATGTACCAACATCACTTTCCCGGAGTCTCAGAGCGAGGCTGATGGGACTGTGTCATTTGGAGTTCAAGTTACGGAGAAAGATGGCATCCAATGGAGCTTTTCCCGTGAACGTGTCCTAGGAGCGTTGTTGAATCCAGGCCGTAGTGGGAAGGTGCGTTGTTGTACCATGTTCAAGAGATAATAAGTCTCACACTTCGTGATGCGACCGCCCTTATTAGGATTTACTAGAAGACCAATGCATTTTTATCAGGGGGTGGCGAGTTACACGTACACTGATGGTATTACGAAGGCTCAGGGGGGCAGCAGAGCCTTCTCCGGATCTCGGTGGGGGTGATTCCGAACCGGAAATGCAAGCTATGTCTGTTCCTACAAATTTCAAGGTAAAAAAGGCTATTCGATGATCTCGGGGCGTTATCTGACTTTTTGAAGCACGATGATCCTCTTCACATTCTGCTACGGTATCTTGCTCAAGTGAGTTTGCGACCTCAACTAAGGGGGATGGCTCGTCACCTTTCAGTTTTAACATGAATTACGCAGCGGGCACCTGAGTGTGACATGGTTGCTGTTCACGATGACGACCTGGTGAAATTCGTCGAGGGAATATGTGGGAATGCTGTGAGTTAGTACTTCTACGCAACGCGTCACATTAATTTCAGTAGCCCGTAGAAACCTTCCAGGAGGATGTAGTGATGAGTCACCTGCAAAGTGCCCAGCCAAAGATAAAATTAGTTCGGTGTGGTGAGCGCCTGCCCGTATACCTGTATCATATATTACTCAGGCTCGGATTGCGTTCACACAAAGATTGCTCGCCCACCAATCAAAGTATTTCAACAGCTAACACAGGGGCCATTTGTGCGGCTGTATTGTTGGGAGAAGATCAAGAAAGAAGTGAGTATTGCGTTTTGTGGATGAGATGTCACGCAGTTCGACCGAGCCGTACGACCGAGCTTGCATCGCCTCCTCTGTTGCAATTGCCAGTCAAGACATCGCGAACACCTCAAACCTTGATATTCCGTCATACTAACGAACTTCTAGTCTCAGCACAGCGGCCGCCACCATGGAGTCAAAATGTTGTTCCGCTAGTGTGTCCAGACTCGGACTACCAGGACCTACTTGTCCATGTCCAGGACACGACCGCTACTTTGAGCAACTCAGCACTCGATCGGCGTCTAGGTAAGCGTACGTGGTCCTATCCGTAGGGGTACCTTCAGCCCTATCATTCCTTCTTTACAGGAGGTTTGACCCTTGGTCACGAGAGACAAGGGCAACTCCCTGGCGCGGCAGTAGGTCTTCCCATGACTTATGGGGGCCAATCTATGATACCTACACCTTCAACATGCTCTCCTAGTAGGGGAACCACGACGGCCGAAGGACAACCTCATGCTGTCATTGAAACCGCGAATCGGAAATATTGGGGCGCGTCAGACCTAGTTTCCCCAATGTCACAGTCATCACGCTGTCAAGTGCCTGAGCATAGCCGAAACACGGCCCGCACCCCGACTAATGCGAATGATGACTGGGAAGAACTTGAACATGATGCTCTATCATCGCAACAGCAAGGTGAGAGTATGCCGCGGAAGTCCTTCGGCTAACCGCGCCAACCAATTTGCATAGCACACAGGATAGAACTGCCCCGATCCCATGGCCTCCAGTACAGACCCATTGTCGGTAGCCCTATTAGACCTGGAAGTAGGTGGAGACATTATGCCAGTGGGTCCCAAGTTCAGCCTGGTGAGTTTTGTATTCGCGAGCTGTGTCTGAGTGACAGACTGTCAAGTTCCTCCCACCGCGACTCATATTATTCTCAGGCACAGCCGTCCCATATGCATTCCCCACCCAACCCACGGTTAGCCAGGGTGAGCACAACATTCCGTCCTCCATTTCTAAATTAACGCCACTCGTCCACAACCTTTCCCCAAGCAGTAACGGTCCATTCCAGCGCGTTGTCGCGGATTGTAGTGGGAAACTCAGTTGTGGGGGCCACCCCATTCCGGACCCAAGCAGAAGTTAGTCCCATAAGCGGGAACATCGCGAGTGAGTCTAGTTTCGTCATGGGCCAATAGTTATGGTATGGCAAATATGTGCCAAAGGCTGATTTGGTATATGCATTCGAAGGTCCTGTCTCCGGTCAGCTGTGCAAATTGCCGCACTGCACTAGCCCCGCCTACTTTGATAGTCTCAGAAATGAACAACGGTATTATTGCATGGCGCACATTAGGTACGTTGTTCACGGTGAATTGGCACCCAATGTTTGACTTGTTGTAGTGTTATGAAAGACGGATTCGCTGCCACATGCAAGCGGTGCAAAAAAATGCCCGCCTACGACAGTTCAGAATTTTGTAGCAAGTCTTGCAGAGATGCAGATTCTGGGGGACAGGCAATCAACCACCAGTCCACTTCGAAGCGCCCCGCGCCCACCCCGCTCTGCGAGGGATGTCGCTCCTCACAGGCACGACCGGGGTACAGGTTCTGCAGTCGTGAATGCTCCGAAGGCCATCCTTTTAGAAGACAGAAGGATAGTAATGCCGCATTTGAAAATTTCAAGCCCACGTGCAAGGACTGCCGTCGCCCAATGCCAGCCGGCCGCAGAGGCAGTTTTTGCAG